>ML095718.1:24388-41833 GCA_003697995.1 Taxidea taxus jeffersonii | reverse complement strand
CTTCTATTTTCAATGATAACCTAGCTGGATAAAGTATTCTTGGCTGCATGTTTTTCTCGTTTAGTGCTCTGAATATATCATGCCAGTTCTTTCTGGCCTGCCAGGTCTCTGTGGATAAGTCTGCTGCCAATCTAATATTTTTACCATTGTATGTTACCGACTTCTTGTCCCGTGCTGCTTTCAGGATTTTCTCTTTGTCACTAAAACTTGTAAATTTTACTATTAGATGATAGGGTGTGGATCTATTGCTATTGATTTTGAGGGGGATTCTCTGCTCCTCCTGGATTTTGATACTTGTTCCCTTTGCCATATTAGGGAAATTCTCTACAATAATTCTCTCCAATATACCTTCTGCTCCTCTCTTTCTTCTTCTTCTGGAATCCCAATTATTCTAATGTTGTTTTGTCTTATGGTATCACTTATCTCTCAAATTCTCCCCTCGTGATCCAGTGGTTGTTTGTCCCTCTTTTGCTTAGCTTTTTTATTCTCTGTCATTTGGTCTTCTATATCACTAATGCTTTCTTCTGCCTCATTTATCCTAGCAGTAAGAGCCTCCATTTTTGATTGCACCTCATCAATAGCTTTTTTTTATTTCAACTTGATTAGATTTTAGTTCTTTTATTTCTCCAGAAAGGGCTTTTATTTCTCCCGACAGGGTTTCTCTAATATCTTCCATGCCTTTTTCGAGCCCGGCTAGAACCTTGAGAATCATCGTCCTGAATTCCAGATTTGACATATTACCAATGTCTGTATTGATTATGTCCCTAGCCTTCGGTCCTGCCTCCTGTTCTTTTTTTTGTGGTGAGTTTTTCCGCCTTGTCATTTTGTCCAGATAACAACCCGCTGTTCTCCTTGTTAAGTGAATTTGGTCTTGGCTGGATTTCTTGTTGATCTTCTGGGGGAGGGGCCTGTTGTAGTGATTTTCAAGTGTCTCTGCCCCAGGTGGAATTGCACCGCCCTTACCAGGGGCTGGGCTAAGTAATCCTCTCAGGTTCGCTTTCGGGAGCTTTTGTTCCCTGAACGCTTTCCGTAGAGTTCCGGAGGACGGGAATGAAAATGGCGGCCTCCCAATCTCCGGTTCGGAGGAGCCGAGAGCTAGGGACCCCAGTCTTCAGTGCGCCTTCAGAGAAAAGCGTTTAATCACTCCCGTCTCCCCAGCCTCCGTTCGCGCTCGGAGAAAATCTTGCGTAATCAGTCCCATCTCACTGGCTTCTGGCTGTGCTCCGAGGTCACCCAGCCTGTGACCAAGCATGTCTGTCTTTGGCAGAGTCCCACCTGGAGTCTCCGAACCCCGTAGATCCCTGAGCTCTCCCAGGTCGGAGTCTCCCCGGATCTTGGGGGACCCCATGCACAGAGCACCAGCCCGTGTCACAGACCACGGCTCTAGGAAACCCCAAGTTGAGAGCTCACTCCTCGGCTCTGTCTCCGCAGCTGGCTTCCCTGCTCTAATACTTGTGTGCTCTGCGAAACTCAGACACCCCCGATCCTTCTGTGACCCCGCGGGACCTGAGTCCACGCTGTTCCCGTGAGGTCTTCACTCCAGTTTAGCCTCTGGAGCGATGTCCCTCCCTGGAGCAGACTTTTAAAAGTCCTGATTTTGTGCTCCGTTGTTCCGCCGCTTGCCGGGAGCTGGCCCCTCCTCCCGGGGTCTATCTTTCCGTCGCGTTGGATTCACTTCTCCGCTGGTCCTACCTTTTAGAAAGTGGTCGATTTTCTGTTTCTAGAATTGTTGTTCTTCTTCTCTTTGATCTCCTGTTGGATTCGTAGGTGTTCGGAATGGTTTGATAGGCTATCTAGCTGATTTCCTGCTGCCTGACGTCGTCTCAGCCTGCTACTTCTCCGCCATCTTGACTCCTCCCTGACAGTTGTTTTAAATATCTTTTTCTGGGAAGTGATAAAAGAAGGAAATTTGGAACCTGAAGAAGGAAGAAAGAACAACAGAAAAAGTGAACTATGGGGAGATATAAAAACTATCTTCCTATTGAGCTTTCTAAAATGTGTTAGATGCTTGAAACAAAATTATTGTCTGATGTGGTTCTCAGTGCATGTAGAGGAAATATTTAAGACCACTATAGTCTAAAGTGGGGGAGGATAAAGGGGCCTAAATGGAAATAAAACCTCTTCACTTAAAACATTTTTTATATCTTTTTCTTATCTGGCTTCTTCTGTTGTGTATATGGTGACTATTGAAGAGAAACCTTCAGTTTTGATGTCATCAAAGACAACAATTTTCTTTCTTTCTTTTTTTTTTAAAATATTTTATTTGTTTACTTGACAGACAGAGATCACAAACAGGCAGAGAGGTAGACAGAGAGAGAGGAGGAAGCAGGCTCCCCACCTAGCAGAGAGCCTGATATGGGGCTCCACCCCAGGACCCCGGGATCATGACCTGAGCCAAAGGCAGAGGCTTTAGCCCACTGAGCCACCCAGGCGCCCCCAACAATTTTCTTTTTAGGTTTTTGCTTTAGGGATTAAAAATATCATCTACATTATTTCTTTTTTTTTTAATGAAAGTTTGAGATAACTGTAGGTACACATATAGTTTTTAAAAATGTTTAATTCAAATATAATTAGCAATGCTGTGTTATATTAGTTTCAGGTGTATGATCTAATGACTCAGCAGTCTATACACCTCTCAGTGCTCATTAAAGTAAGTGCACTCTTAGTCCCGTTCATGTATTTCACCCATCCCCCCATTCAGCTCCACTCTCGCACAATCACCACTGTGTTCTCTATGTTTAAGAGTCTGTTTTCTCGTTTGTCTCTTTTATTCTATGTTCTTTTGTTTCTTAAGTTCCACATGTGAGTGAAATTATATGAAAACAGATGAATATTTGGGTATATGTGTATATGTATGTACATATTGGGTATATGTGTATATGTATATACACACAATGACATTACAGTCATCAAAAAGAATGAAACTTTGCCAGTTGCAACAACATGTAGGGAGCTAGAGTGTATTATGCGAAGCGAAATAAGTCAGTCAGAGAAATATAAATACCATATGATTTCACTCATATGTGGAATTTAAGAAAGAAAACAGATGAATATTTGGGAGGGGGGAATGGAGGGGCAGGAGAGGGAAGCAAACCATAAAAGAATCAGTGATAGAAAAAAAACTGAGGTTGATGGAGGGATGTGGGTGGGGATTGGGCTAGATGGACAGTGGGTGTTATGTGTAAGTAACGAATCACTAAATTCTACTCCTGAAACCAGTATTTCACTATATGTTAACTAACTAGAATTTAAATAAAGATTTGAAAAGAAAAAAATAAAGCTAAGTGCATTAGACATCAGAATGTTATTCTTCCTTTCTTTCTCACTTTTGGCTGAGGCTTGGCAACAATTGCTGCTCCATTTCAAGGCAAACTGCCACACAGAGATTTCAGATGAGGTGGTCATTAACTGATTAGATACTGTCACAGCTCTCACGTGTGTATGGAAGGTACAAGGTGGTAGGTGTGAAGGGATTCCTAGAAGGAACTCAAAACCCTTGGAATTTCCTGAGCAGTAGGAATGTCTTTGGTATGCTAATGAGATGACTGGGGTAGAGAGCCTTCAGGAGGGGGGCGGGGGCGGCTAATGGCCAAAACGACCAAGCCAAGGTTAGAGGCTTAGAACTTTCAGCCTCCTTCCTTCCTTCCCTCAACCTTCAGGAAGGTGAGGGGAACTAGAGACTGAGTTCAACCACTAATGCCCAGTGATTGCATCAATTGTGTCTATGTGATAAAATTTCTATGAAAACCCCTAACAGGGTCAGTTCCTCACTTACTCAGTATTGTTTGGGGCATCTGTCTATGTTGATGTGCCTAGATCTACTTCATTCCTTCTGACACAGTGGTCAGTCAAACATACATCCTACTATTTATTAACTATAAAATTATAATTTTATTAAGTAAAGTTATAATACAAATATATTAATTATAAAAGATGTGGCATCACCCAGTGTATAGGCAAAACTACTGTAAAAGAAGGACCCAATCACAGAGAATGAGAACCAGGACAACTTCTCTTTTCCTCTTAGGACAGCAGAGGCTGTGTGCTGAGCACCTCTCCAGTCAGGCAGAATTTGGGCCCTGCCTATCTTCATACTCCAACATCTCCATGCTCTTGTTCCCATCTGAATATTTGTCTCAGTGGAGCAAATACTAGTGGCCAGTACTACTACTAGTGGCCAGTAGAGGCTGGCCCTGCTCTGCTTATCACATTAAGTTTGGCTAATGTTTCACTTAGTTATCTCACACCTCCTCTATATCTCCAGTGGAAAGCCAGCCCTATGAAATCAGGGATTTCCATTCCTAGAGCTCCAGTGTCACTACAGTATTTAGCACACAGTAGAAACTCAAAAAGAATTTGCTTAGAGTATAAAGAAAGAACTTGCTTCTAGAATAAAGGAACAAAAGAAGGAATTGTCAACCTGAAAATAAAGAACCACAATGAGACACAAATGAGCATGTATTTGGTATTAAAGAATTGAAATTGAGGGGGCACAGATTCAGATAAATACCCAAGCAGTGTTCCCACTCATAGAGTGAAAGCAAAAGTTTTTATTTTTTATTTAAATTCAGTTTAGTTAACATATACTGTATTCTTAGTTTCAGGAGTAGAATTTAGTGATTGCTCACTTGCATATAACATCCAGGGTTCATTACATCAAGTGCTCTCCTTAACACCCATCACCCAATCCCCAACCCCTTTAACCACCTTCCAACAACCCTCAGTTTATTTCCTGGAGTTAAGAGTCTTATGATTTCCTCCTTCTCTGTGTTCATCTTATTTTAGTTGTCCTCCCCTGCTTTCATCTGTTCCGTTTCTTAAATTCCACATATGAGTGAAATCATATGGTATTTATCTTTCTCTGACTGACTTATTTCGCTTTGCATAATACACTCTAGCTCCCTCCATGTTGTTGCAAATGGCAAATTTTCATTCTTTTTGATTACTGAGGAATATGTCATTGTGTGTATATATCTGTATATACACACCTATACACATACACACACCTTCTTTTTCATTCACCAGTCCATGGATATTTAGGCTCTTTCCATATTTTGGCCATTGTTAATAATGCTGCTATAAACATTGGGGTGCATATACCCTTTCAAATCTGTATTTTTGTATCCTTTGGGTAAATACCTAGTAATGCAATTGCTAGGTTGTAGGGTGGTTCTATTTTTAACTTTTTGAAGAACCTCCAAACTATTTTCCAGAGTGGCAACCCATTTGCATTCCCACCCATAGTATTGCATGTAGCTTTAAACCATAAAAGGAAAGATACTTGAACAATGAGAAGCCATTTCATTTCAAAGATGGAAGAAAAATTAAATAAATAACCACTTTATTTAACCAAAGCAGGAAATAGGTAAGGCAAAACAAGCCTTGCTTTGTGTATACTCTCTCCCCACAGTGAGATCTAAAATTTGAGGTGTTCACAGGCTCAGTCCTGCTTCACATACATTTATTAAAAAGAAAAACCACAGGCCCATAATGGAGTCCCTTAAGTTAAGGTCCCATGTCAGTAAACCAAGATTTAATACCTAACCTAACTGCAGTTTCAAACCCATAACTGGAATTTCCTGGCCAGCAGTCCTCTGAGAGAACTTTCTCCCTTAGGAGGGCAATCTTGACTAATCAATGCATTCCTTGCCAATAGATTCCTTTCTTTTTTTTTAAAGATTTTATTTATTTATTAGTTAGAGAGAGAGAGAGAGCGAGCACAGGCAGACAGAGAGGCAGGCAGAGGCAGAGGGAGAAGCAGGCTCCCTGCCGAGCAAGGATCCCGATGTGGGACTCGATCCCAGGACGCTGGGATCATGACCTGAGCCGAAGGCCGCTTAACCAACTGAGCCACCCAGGCGTCCCAGATTCCTTTCTTTTTTAAGCCCTCTCTCTGCCTTTAAAAATATTTTCTTTTCTGCAACTCCTTTGTATGTACTAGATGATATGTTACTCAATTCATGAATCATTTAATAAAGCCAATTCGATCTTCAAATTTACTTGACTGAATTATTATTTTTTAAAAAAGATATAATTAATTAATTTATTTGACAGAGAGGAGGAACACAAGCAGGGGGAGTGGGAGAGGGAGAAGAAGGCTTGCCGCTGAGCAAGGAGCCCAATGTGGGGCTCAAACCCAGGACCCTGGGATCATGACCTGAGCCAAAAGCATATGCTTAATGACTGAGCCACCCAGGAGCCCTTTGCTGAATTGTTTTTTTTTTTTTAAAGATTTTATTTATTTATTTGACAGAGATCAGAAGTAGGCAGAGAGAGAGAGAGGAAGGGAAACAGGCTCCCTGCTGAGCAGAGAGCCCAATGCGGGGCTTGTCCCAGGACCCTGGGATCATGACCTGAGCCGAAGGCAGCAGCTTTAACCCACTGAGCCACCCAGGCGCCCCTGCTGAATTGTTTTTAAAACATATTCACTTCCTTGGTTATCTTATCTTGTTTTGTGTTGTCCAGTACCAATTATAAATTGCCAACTCTCAAATTTGTCTCCCAGGTCTCTCCCCAGAGTCCAGACCCAAATACCCTAATGTTTATGCAACATCTTCCCCTTGTAAGTCTAGGATGATCTGGAGTAACTGAATATGCCCAAACCTAACTGGAACCCCTACCCCTTTCTCCTTTCCAGTTAATTGCAATGTCACCCACCCCCCCTCATTTGCTCTTGAGGCCATCCACACAATCTTTGTTCTTTCATGTTCCTGCAATCCTGCAGCTTGACCTTCCAGGTCTCCTGAGAATTGACTGACTTCTTTTATCCTCACCACTATCACCCTGGTCCAAACACCATGATCTCTACCTGGGATAATTGTAGTTGGCCTCACAGGGGCAGCCCACGAAAAAGATCAGGACACACTGCCCCTAAAAAGACTGCTTTGGTATATTATTTTTAATTGAAGACACTCAACAAGACAGCAAATTCAGGAAGAAGCTTTCTTTGAACTCAGTTTATTTGCATAAAGACAGATCTTTCAAAAGGAACTCAACTGTCATAAATACCTTGCCTGGGATTTCATCAACCACGGAAGAATGACTCATTACAGGAGAGCAGAGTGGAAGTCCATACCCCATGCAGATAAACTTTGTCATAAACTATCAAACCTCCCATGTATTCTCCAAAGGGCCCATTCATCTTTCCTAAAAACCATTTTTTCTCTACTAAGAGGACTACGTTTCCCTTTGCTTCCTGTATTAAGATGGTAGATAAGCTCTCAAATCTCTCAGCCATTTGGATACTCAATCTTTTTGTGTGTGATGCTCTGATGGTATAATATAGTAAAAAATTAATAGATTTGTATACTTTTTGTCCTGTTATTCTTCCAGTTGTGGGTGTACTTCATTGACTCAGCTATAGAACCTTGGAGAGTAGAAGGAAAGATTTCCTCCCCTACCCCACCTCTGTCCTGGCCTTTCCTCAGGCAGTCTTACCAGAAAGAGCAACCAGTGACTTTTTTTTATAGGACTCCTTTCTCCCCAAAACCCACCACTAGCTTTGGCCTCACTGGGGGGAAAACATATTCCTTAAAGGTCCTCCCTGTGTCCTGTCTGCACTCCCTCTATGCCCTGCCTCCTCCTCTCATTTTGTTTTGTCTCCATCACCTCCTTGTTGTTTCTCTAATAGGCCAGACCTGTTCCCACCTCTGTTTCCTTGCATTTATGGCTCCAGAGAGCCCCAAGCCTCACTGTCTGGCCCCTTTCAGGTATTGCCTTTTCAGGGGTGCTTTCTTGACCACTCTGATTAACCTGCAACCTGCTTCTACTGGTCCTCCATACCACCAGCACATTTGATAGCACCTGAAAGATTGTATATTTTCTATCTTTTAAAAAAAATTTATTTGGCTGACAAAGATCACAAGTAGGCAGAAAGGCAGGCAGAGAGAGAGGTGGGGGGAAGCAGGCTCCCTACTGAGCAGAGAGCCCAATGCGGGGCTTGATCCCAGGACCTCCAAGATCATGATCTGAGCCCAAGGCAGAGGCTTAACCCTCTGAGCCACCAAGGTGCCCCATATATTTTCTACCTTAATCTACTCATTTGCCTGTATCCTCTCTGGTCCCATACCCCTCACCCCCATAAGGGCAGGCATTTTTGTTTTGTTTCCTACTTTTTCTCTTGTGACTAGAAAAATATATAATTATATGATCAGTAAACACTTGTGAAATGGATACATGAAGAGGAGGTGTTTGAATGGAAGTGAACAGGGAATGCATTCAAATTTCCACCTTTAAGACTCCCCATGTATAGAAAGGATGAACCAAGGTTCTGATGAGCATTAGATGAGCCTTCCCCTTCGTGTGTGTGGGTGGCTTCATTATAGTTGTCACAGCAGAGAAATTCACTTACTTCTACTTACATACTTACCCTTCAGAGACTGACTCATTGCAGACACTTTTGATGTTCTCTCTGCACATCCCCTGGGATCCCTTTAGTCATGTTCCTGAAGGGTGTGCCCACCCAAGCTGTTCAGGTGCTTCACTGGGCTGCTCTCTCTGCAATTCCCTGGAGGATGAGCAATTCCATGTTGAGCTAGTAAGTCACTAACCAGGAGGAGGGGAGCATCACAGAAGTCCAAGAAACAAGGGAGTAAAGGAAAAACCTCAGGACAGAGCCTGGATGATGAGGGATGTGTACATCCAAACTCCATGACTGAAGTACTACCACATGAATTCCTGCCCTACTACTCAGACCTATCCTGAACTTGAGGTTGTGTGTGTGGTTCTGTTAAACATTCTTCTCTTCATTAAGAATCAGGATAGGGTAACAAGGGCAGGGGTCTTGGTGGGATCCTCAGGACTTGTCATCCAGCCTGGGAAAGTGTGTTCACTGATGGGAACAGAGGAAGAAGTAGGAGGGAATGTGGGAAATTTATGTTAATAAAACTTCATATGCATGTGTAGACATACATTTCTCATTTCATCTTCTTAATATCTCTCCAAAGGCATTATACAACCATTTCTGTCTTCAGATGAAGGATCTGAGTCTGGGACACTGAGAGATGTGTACCTGGAAGTCTTTCTAGGGGACCTCCCAGGCATCACTGGGGGCCTGTTCCCTAAGGCTTGAGCAGGTTCTCTGCCCTCTCACACTCTCTGAGCCACCCAGGAGGTGATATGGTTCACTGCACAAACACCACAGCTTTTCCACAGCCAGCAATGCCTCTCAGCCCTCCACACACAAGCCAGCATCCCATCATTGCAGGTGCAGTTTGCTCACTCACCAACTCTGGAGAGAAAAGAGGTTTCTCATGTCAGCGATCACAGATGTTTCCACTAAAGCAGCAGAAAATGCTGAGTCTGATGAAGTGTCCCCTGGAGCTCCTGACCCGGGAACACTCCACAGAACTATCTTCCCTGGGAAATGCAGGCACTGTGTGCTCCCTGAGGTCACTGCACTGAGCAAGGGGCTGGAGAGCCTTTGTCTTGCCTGGGTAAAGTGTGAAAGACAGTAGGAAGGATGACAGCCTCTGACTTGAGCCCCTCCCTCAGGAAGACTTGGGTGATAGTTGCAAACCCAGACTGACATGACGTGAAAGTGAAACCATCATTTCTCCACAGAACAAAGAGTTCCAGGAAAAGAAACAAAAAAGTGTTTTGACTTCAGGAGGCTCAGAGACTGAGCGGAGGGCAGAGAGACACTAGGGTCATGCAAGGCACATCTCTGATAATGCCTGTGAGGGCCTCTAGCCAAGATTCCCATGGGAGTCCTGCAAACAGGGAGGAAGACTGTGAGCAAGTTTCCAAGGCTTCCAGTGAATAAGAGAAGCATTTTCCATCAGAAACCCTAAATTTTTGTGTCTTTCTGTTTCTTTCACTTTTAGGAGTCCTGTTGCTGGCTGCCATGTTGTCACACTTGGCCATGGTTGACCCTGGCAGATCATGGAGTCACATCTCACGAACAACTTAAACAACTAGGACGGGTTTTGGGGAAATTTGACAAAACAGTAGGGTGGGATTCTAAAATTATATGGATTCTAAAATTTATACAGACCATTATAAGGTAAGGAGAAAAAGGCTGGATTCTAAAATTTATATTGACCATCAAGAGGAAAACACCAGAATTTCTTTAGAAGAAGAAAATAAAAGGGTCTGCTGTATCAGATAACATTTATTTTAATGCAATAGTATCTAAGACAGTTGATGTGGGCATAAGGATTGACCAACTGAGTCACAGAAAGAGGACACAAGGCCCTCTGTAGGATTCAGGCATGTGTGGAGTTCTATGGCATGGGAGAAGTGTACTGGATGTCAGTGGATATAGAAGTCACCATCTAGTAAACAGAGCCAACAAACTGGTTCTCCACATGGACAGAGGTTACTGAATCTCTACTTACATCACTTATGATAATCAACTCCAGATGGATTTAAGACCTAAATTTCAAGTGGAAACTGTAGAAAGAAATATAGCTACACTTAGAGAAAGTTTCCTTATATGAGATGGTACATGTATAAAGATGACAAGATGATAGCTGTATAGAACAGACTGGCCAATATGATACTTTTGACTTTTTAAGATTTACTTATTTATTTGAGAGACAGTGAGGAAGGGGCAGAGGGAGAGGGAGAGAGAGTGTCAAACAGATTCTGTACTGAGCGTGGAACCTGTTGGAGGGCTCCATCTCATGACCTCAAGATCATGACCCAAGCTGAAACCAAGTCTGTCGCTCAAACGACAGCATCACCCAGGTGCTCTGAGAAATTAATCTTTACACATAATGTTGAGATTAAATATTAAGAACCAGTAGAATACCTGTTAAATAAAGCTTCAAGAAAACTAAAAAAATATATTGAATAGACATGCATATGTAAGTGATAAGGCCACAAAAAAGAGAAAAGAATCATAAACATATACTTCATGAAGTTGTTACCCAGGCCATTGCTAGAGATGTTCTATTTCTTGGGATGATTGTTCAGTATGTAGGTGACCATTGTATTACACGACTAAGTAAAAGGTATAAAATAGATAAATATCTTAGTTCTTTTCAGATTGTTGCTGTATCTATTCTTCTGTGTGTACTCGGTCCTGAATCTCTCCCTCCTGCCATATTTTGGGGACATCAGAGAAATGTCCTCCATCTGACATACAGAGACAATCACTGCTATGATGGCACAAAGACTGAGAAATCATTCAGGGAGGAAGCACTGGGCAAGAGAGACAGAAATTCCAGGTGGAAACAATGGCAAGGCAAAGACGCAGGCTCACATGTGAACTTGACAACTGGCGGTGGATGCAGATGAGCACACACAGCCAGCCAATTGCAGCTGTTAGTAGTAAGGGAGGAAAATCCTCTGAGGCCCAGGCACCCCGGCAGTGATGGGGCTCTTTGTAGAGGGTGAGAGAAAGCTCCCATCAGGGGCTCCCCAGGGCTCATCTGCTCCCCAGCAGTGTGTGAGAATCACTCTGGAGCTGGTGCTCTCTGTCGGGTTGGCTGAGGTCTGCAGTGTCCTCTGCACCCAAGGGGCTGGGGCTGATGCCCCAGAATGCACAGCTCAAGGTCCAGACTCAGACTTGTTGCTCCTAAGTCACCATTCAGAAATCAGGATACATCCTGATTTATGAGGATATTGTAACATTCTCTCTGCTCAGAGGAAAGGGAAATCAATTACTTTTTATGCCCAGAGCAGAGCTCCTGCCTATGCAGACAAAAGAATGCCTGGATCCCGAGATTAATGTATATTTGGGTACACATGTATACACACTAAAACTGGCACATATTAAACAGTGCCTCGTGCCTGAATCCTTTGTTTGTCCATGAGCACAAATATTGTAAAGGACCAAAGACATGGACAGCACATATGTGCTTGGCAGATTGCTCTGCTGGCCATTTACAGAGGGCTTTTTAGCTGAGACCAAGTGCACAGCTCCCTCTCCTCTGGTCAGTAGTGGATACAGTGCTCAGTGGGCTGAGGCCTGATATCCCGAATGCACAATTCACAAGTCACAGTCCGACCCTCTGGTCTGAGCCCTCTGTGATCACATGAGTCTTCCTCAAGATAAGAGGGTGAGAACAGATGTGGGATGGTCACTCTAGTGCCCATATCAAGTGGAATTGTCCCCTGGACACCAGCACAGCTGGTGCCTTTGTGGGTAAAATCCCTACTGGGCCACATTGGAGGTCTGCAGGCCTCTGCTAGATTCCTCCCACATGGAGCAGGAATCCATGAAAGAACATGGATCCCAGGAGAGACATACAAAATTGCAGACTGTACTTGGGGCCAAAATGAACAGTACTAGGATTTGGGCCCTCATTTGGTGGGGGACAGGTGCATGGACACCAGCAGAGGTCACAGCTGAGGTGAGGAAGAGAACTCCATGGTGGTTGGAGCATCTTCAGTGTGATCTCAGTTGGTGGAAGTGAGTGATTCCCCTGAGCTGTGCAGGTTGGGTAATGTCAGGGAACAGTTTTAGTATTATTTATTTATTTATTTATTTATTTATTTATTTATTTATTTAAGAGAGAGTGTGCAAAGTCTAAGACCAAGTCTAAGATCAAGATGCCAGTAGGTTTTGTTTCTCCTGAAGCCCCTCTCATTGGCTTGTAGATGGTCACCTTCTTGCTGTGTCCTCACATGGCCTTTCTGTGTGTGTGCATCCCTGGTGCTCTTCTAAGGATGACAGTCCTACTGGATAGGCTCCCACCCATCTGAAGGAGTTAACCTTCATTATCTCCTTATACAACCTCCTATAAATACAGGCACAATGGTGGGCTAGAGCTTCAACATAGGACTTTGGGGGGATATATTTCAGTCAGAACAAATCCTAGCTGAAAATAGTTTTTAGTAGCAGTACTCCTTGTGTAATGTTAGAGTTGGACTAGAAAATGGTGTGGGTATGATTGAGAACCCAGCACCCCTGGGGAAATCCATTCAGAGGAAGGATTGACCAGGAGGATGACCCAGCAGCTCCTGCAGAGCTTAAAGGACATGATTCAGGAAGCTGCTTCTGAGGTAGATGTGGTCCATCACCATGTAACCTCCTCAAGATAGAAATGGGTGGTCACAGGCATCAAGTTATAACTGTACTCTGTATTTGAGATATAAGGGTAGGAAATGCTTCTCAGCTGTCTTATAGTAATAGAAATATAGAAAATATCTGAGTGAGGGGAGATTTGAGGCTCTTTGATTAAGTAATGCATTCTCTTTTTTTGGTGCAATGTGTTAAGAATCCATATGTTGGGACACCTGCGTGGCTCAATTGTTAAGTGTCTGCCTTTGGGTCAGATCATGATCCCAGGGTAACTGAGATCGAGCTCCACATCAGGATCTCTGCTCAGCGGGAAGCCTGCTTCTCCTTTTCCCTCTCCCACTTGCCCTGCTGTGTTCCCTCTCTCGCTGTCTCTCTCTCTGTGTGTCAAGTAAATAAGTAAAATCTTAAAAAATTAAAAAAGAAAGAGGGGTGCCTGGGTGGCTCAGTGGATTAAGCCTCTGCCTTTGGCTCAGGTCATGATCTCAGGGTGCTGGGATCGAGCCCTGTGTCTGGCTTTCTGCTCAGCGGAGAGCCTGCTTCCCCCCCACCCCCCTGCCTGCTTCTCTGCTTACTTTTGATTTCTCTCTATGTCAATAAATAAATAAAATCTTAAAAAATAAAAAAAAAAAACAAAAAAAGAATTCATATGTTATGAATTACACTCTTATTTCTGGAGACGTTTCTACACAGGTGTGCCAGAAACATGTATAAGATGTTTACAGAAGTGTTTTGAAGAGAAAGAAACAACTGTAAAGAACCCCAATCCAAAATGTCCACTGACAGGAAATAGATAATATGTTCTACCTTTGCAAAATGGAAAACACATGTGATAGAAACAATTGTAAATGAAAAGCAGCTTACAGAAGATTCTATTTTTCTAAAGCACCCAAACACACAAAATTATATAATATATTTTCTGAAGAAACACACATAAATGGTAAAAACCAATGAAAGCAAAAAAAAAAGTTAAAATTTGAAGGATTTGTACTTCTGAGATGAGATGTGGAGAGACAGAATATGGGGTGAAGCTTACGGGAATATTCAGTGATATAAGAAACACCTAGTTCCTCATTTGGGAGTTGAGTACACGGGTATTTATATCTTGCTTTATTCTGTGTGTATGTACACATGAGATACCATATATATCCTATTGTAGCTAGCTGCTGAATACATATTACACTTAGAAAATGTAACAAAGGACAATGCCAAAGCAGAAGAACATTGTAAGCAGACATTATCTTTTTCAATAGACTGTACTTTAGAGCAGTTTTGGGTAAAGCAAAATTGAGCAGAAGGTACAGAGGGTTCCCATGTACCCCATGCCCTCACACAATTACGGCCTCCTCACTGTCAACAACTCACACCATCCTACAGTTCATGAACCCAAACTGACCCATCTTTCTCCCTCCACGTCCATAGTTTACATTGGGTTCCCTCTTGGGGTTGTGTATTCTATGGGATTTGACAAATGTATAATTTGCCCACCATTAACCTACCATTACACATCACACAGAGTGGTTTCACTGCTCTAAATGGCCTCAGTGCTCCACCGGCTTGTCCCTCCCTCCCCTGAACCCTTGGGAACCACTGATCTTTTTATTGAATTTGTAGTTTTGCCTTTTTTGGAATGTTACACAGTTGGAATCATGCAGTATATAGCCTTTCCAGATTGGTTTCTCCCACTTGGTAATATGCATCTCCATGCCTTTTCACATTAGCTATTGTTTAAGGAGCTTTCTGAATGATGAGTGTTGATGGAAGTGCTCTAGGTCATCAGTCCCTGGTGACATTTTTGACATAGTCCCCAGGGATGAAGAGTTCCTATGATTTTCCATGGAGACAACGAGGTGACCATCCATGGAATGCGAATGGAATTGGTATTGGGCTTTTTACTGGCAACATGGCATGTTGGAAGGAGATAGATCTTCAGAGTTCTAAGATGAAATGATGTTGTATCCAGAATCCTACACTCAGTTAGGCTATTTATTGAAAATTAGCACTAAATAAAAGTATCAATTGGAAGTGCAAAGACCAGAAATTTTACCTCCCAGGAAACTTACCCCCTTCTCACTTTATTTGAGAATGGATGCAATGTAAATGAACATGGAATCCAAGACCAGCACAAGGTAATGGACAAGTGTGAGCAAGGCCTGTGCTCCAGGCTGGGAGAGCAAGTAGTCCAAGTGAGAACAGGAATTAGAGGTGTTGTACAGGACACCTTCAGGGAGAACCCTAGCCTGCTGTTCCTCAGGAGAGTGCTCACATTCTACTCTCATTTACTCTCCCACAACTACTGAGCATCACTCTGTCTAACTCCTTCTTTTTTACCCCCTCCTTTTCTTAAATATAGAGCCTCAAACTGGATAACTCTGTGTGGCCTGAGGTTGGATGAAAATACCTGTGAATGTTGGCATGGGTTGGTCCTTCAATAGAAAGCAGGGAAGGACAAGTCCGGGAGGCAAGGAGGGAAGGGAGAAGGGCTGTGATTGAAGAAGGTGAAGCTTCTTCATGCTGGGTCCATGCAGAAGTGACTGTCACAGACAGAGGAGGTCACTCACAACTACCTTTCTGTAAGGAGCTTCTTGATGTTATTATCTGTTACCTGTTGTGGAACAAATGCCCTGAAACATAGTAGCTTAAGAAACAAGTGTTTATTTGCTTATAGACACTTTCCATACACAGTGTCTTGTAAAGACAGAAGCTGCAGACTTTCCATAACAAAATTTTTGTATTCTTTGTCATTCTTGCTGGCACATTCCATTAGTCATTCCAGGGAAGGATTAAACAAAGCCATAAAAACAGGAGATAATGTTGGAGGCCATCTTAAAGGTGCCTACCACTGACCTAGGGGCAGGTCAAGATTATGTTTTCCCTTCGTATTTGACCCCACCCCTGCTGGGACTCCCTGTGGCACTGAGGAAGAAACTCTCATCAGAGCTTTTGATCACTTAGCCTTCTTGATGATCTCTTCTCTTTTGTCTTTGACTGGTTTTCTGTGTTAGCTTCCTATGTGGTACATGGCCTCAAACTCCCCAGTAGAACTCGGGCTTCCTGGTGTGACCTGGTTTTCTTCTTGGATGTGCTATGGGAGGCTCCAGTGGGTAGGGGCTCTTCTTTACCTTCCCTCATCATGATCACCCAGAAGAGGCAGATTAGGGTTGGGTTTACACTCTGCACCTACAGCCATTCTAATCTCTGAAACCCTTTGACTACTCATCTCAATTCTCTCATCCCTTATTCTCGGGAGATCTCAGGATGCAGGATAATGGTCTGTATGGGACTGTCTTCTGCTTCTTGAACTTTCCAAAAGGGAAACTTAAGCTGAGTTGGAGAAAGAATGAGAAGTAACTGTGCCTTCAAGGCTTCCATGTGAATGCAGGTCTCTTCCAGCAGACTTTTCTCTTTCCATTGGATGGACAATCTGAGGACACTCATCTTTTGGTGGAACTGTCTTTCAGTGTTATCCCTTCCTAGCCATGAAGAGAAGGAATGATAATACCAAACATTTACAGAATTACATGCCTGACACTATTCTAAGTGCTTTATTTGCCTTAACTCATTAAATCCTCACATTACCTAGATGTGGATGGATATCTTAGGATGTAATATTATTGGGAAATTAAGAGAGAGGAATGTCAGTTGACTTGCCCAAGACCACATGGCAAGGGCAGACTGGAACCAGGATTTAACCTTAGGATTATTTTTTTTTAAATTTAAGCTTTTTTAATTTAAACATATAATGCAACCCCACCACCCTCTCCCAACCCCTCTCCCCCTCCCACCTCCCTCAGTTTGTTTTATGACATTAAGAGTCTCTTTTGGTTTGTCTCCCTCCCGATCCCATCTTGTTTCATTTTTTCTTTTCCTACCACCTTAACCCCCACCCCCGTTGCATCTCCACTTCCTCATATCAGGGATCTCATGTGATAGTTGTCTTTCTCCAGTTGACTTATTTCGCTAAGCATAATACGCTCTAGTTCCATCCATGTCGTCGCAAATGGTAAGGTTTCATTTCTTTTGATGGCTGCATAGTATTCCATCGTATATATATACCACTTCTTCTTTATCCATTCATCTGTTGATGGACATCTAGGTTCTTTCCATAACTTGGCTATTGTGGACATTGCTGCTATAAACATTCGGGTACACGTGCCCCTTTGGATCACTACGTTTGTATCTTTAGGGTAAATACCCAGTAGTGCAATCGCTGGGTCATAAGGTAGCTCTATTTTCAATTTTTTGAGGAACCTCCATGCTGTTTTCCAGAGTGGTTGCACCAGCTTGCATTCCCACCAACAGTGTAGGAGGGTTCCCCTTTCCCCACATCCTCGCCAGCATCTGTCATTTCCTGACTTGTTCATTTTAGCCATTCTGACTGGTGTGAGGTGGTATCTCATTGTGGTTTTGATTTGTATTTCCCTGATGCCCAGTGATGTGGAGCACTTTTTCATGTGTCTGTTGGCCATCTGGATGTC
>ML095718.1:3134-19388 GCA_003697995.1 Taxidea taxus jeffersonii | reverse complement strand
TGCTTTCAGGATTTTCTCTTTGTCGCTAAGACTTGTAAATTTTACTATTAGATGGCGGGGTGTGGACCGATTCCTATTGATTTTGAGGGGTGTTCTCTGCACCTCCTGGATTTTGATGCTTGTTCCCCTTGCTATATTAGGGAAATTCTCTACAATAATCCTCTGCAGTATACCTTCTGCTCCTATTTCTCTTTCTTCTTCTTCTGGAATCCCAATTATTCTAATGTTGTTTCGTCTTATGACATCACTTATCTCTCAAATTCTCCCCTCGTGGTCCAGTAGTTGTTTGTCTCTCTTTTGCTCAGCTTCTTTATTCTCTGTCATTTGGTTTTCTATATCACTAATTCTTTCTTCTGCCTCATTTATCCTAGCAGTAAGAGCCTCCATTTTTGATTGCACCTCATCAATAGCTTTTTAAATTTCAACTTGATTAGATTTTAGTTCTTTTATTTCTCTAGAAAGGGCTTTTATTTCTCCTGACAGTGTTTCTCTAATATCTTCCATGCCTTTTTCGAGCCTGGCTAGAACCTTGAGAATCGTCGTCCTGAATTCCAGATCTGACATAGTACCAATGTCTGTATTGATTATGTCCCTAGCCTTCGGTTCCTGCCTCCTGTTTTTTTTTTTTTTTTGTGGTGAGTTTTTCCGCCTTGTCATTTTGTCCTGATGAGAATCCGCTGTTCTCCTTGTTAAGTGAACTTGGTCTTGGCTGGATTTCTTGTTGATTTTCTGGGGGAGGGGCCTGTTGTAGTGATTCTCAAGTGTCTCTGCCCCAGGCGGAATTGCACCACCCTTACCAGGGGCCTGGCTAAGTAATCCTCTCAGGTTCGCTTTCGGGAGCTTTTGTTCCCTGAACACTTTCCGTAGAGTTCCGGAGGACGGGAATGAAAATGGCGGCCTCAGAGGAGCTGAGAGCTCAGGGCCCCAGTCTTCAGTGGGACTTCAGAGAAAAGCGCTTAATCACTCCCATCTCCCCAGCCTCCGTTCGCGCTCGGAGACCGCGCTTGGAGAAAATCATGCGTAATCAGTCCCGTCTCACTGGCTTCTGGGAGCGCTCTGAGCTCACCCAGCCTGTGACCAAGCGTCTCTGTCTCTGGCAGAGTCCCACCTGGAGTCTCCAAACCCCATAGATCCCTGAGCTCTCCAGGGTCAGAGTCTCCCCGGATCTTGTGGGGACCCCCCGCACAGAGCACCGGCCCGTGTCACAGACCACGGCTCTAGGAAACCTCAGCTCTCTCTCCGCAGCCGGTTTCCCTGCTCTAATATCTGTGAGCTCTGCAACACGCAGATACCCCCGATCCTTCTGTGACCCTGCAGGACCTGAGTCCATGCTGTCCCCACGAGGTCTTCACCCCAGTTTAGCCTCTGGAGTGATGTCCCTCACTGGAGCAGACTTTTAAAAGTCCTGATTTTGTGCTCCGCCGCTTGCCGGGAGCCGGCCCCTCCCCCTGGGGTCTATCTTCCCATCGCGTTGGATTCACTTCTCCGCTGGTCCTACCTTTTAGAAAGTGGTCGATTTTCTGTTTCTAGAATTGTTGTTTTTCTTCTCTTCAATCTCCTGTTGGATTCGTAGATGTTCGCAATGTTTTGATAGGCTATCTAGCTGATCTCCTGCTGCCTGATGTCGTCTCAGCCTCCTACTTCTCCGCCATCTTGACTCCTCCCCTAACCTTAACCACTCCACTATGCCTCTTTCAGTTCACTTCCATTCAATATTAACTTCACTCTCTATCCCAGTGAATAGTCATGATAAACCCTCCTTTTTGAGCAGAATCCTAAAAATGGGCCAAAATTTTATATATTAGGCCAGTTTAGATGTCTACCAAATTCAGATTGGACTCCACACTAGGTGAAATCTTCCCAGGTAAATAGAGTAAGGTGATAGTGGTGACAGAAATGATGCAGGGATGGAGGGTTGCTCTTGTGAAGACTGAATGATTCCCACAGTGGTGATAACCAGGTCGTGACACTTCTAGTGGTGGACAGTGAGGTTTCAAATTTTATTTGAAAAAAAAATTTTTTTTAAAGATTTTATTTATTTATTTGATAGACAGAGATCACAAGTAGGCAGAGAGGCAGAGAGAGAGAGGAGGAAGCAGGCTGTCCGCAGAGCAGAGAGCCCAATGAGGGGCTCAATCCCACAACCCTGGGATCATGACCCGAGCTGAAGGCAGAGGCTTTAACCCACTGAGCCACCCAGGCGCCCCTGAAACAAATTTTTTGATAAAAAACCATTTTTATTTCATACATGCCCAGCAAGAAGAAAAATTTAGGGCTAGGGTTTGGAGTGGTTTCCAATTAGGAGAACTTCCATACAGTCTATATAGTTTGGGTTAACTGTATAAACAGTGAGATCATAGACAAAAAAGAAAGCAAAGTGGGTTGCTTTCCTTAATGCTGATGCTCAAATTTAGTTGCCTTTGACCAACATGGGAAATAACTTTGGCAAAGAACAGAACATAGCAGGTACTTTATTTTTATTTTTTATTATTTTTTTAAAGATTTTATTTATTTGACAGACAGAGATCACGAGTAGGCAGGGAGGCAAGCAGAGGGAGAGGGAGAAGCAGGCCCCCCATTGAGCAGAAAACTCCATGCCAGGCTCAATCCCAGGACCCCGAGATCATGACCTGAGTCAAAGACAGAGGCCCAACCCACTGAGCCACTCAGGGACCTCAGCAGGTACTTTACATGAGCAAAAATTTCTGCATAGCAAACATAATCTAACAGGCACTACTTCTATGACAGGCCCACCATAAGCGTGTGCATATGAAGAGCATGGAACCTCTTGGTGTTTGGTACTTAAAATAGTCAGGTTTCGCTTTTCCATTCAACAATTTCTCAGTCCCAGTAAAATGGCCCTTGAGTCCACCCCCTGTATCCTTTTTGGATATAAATGATTTGGGCAATTGCTGAGGATATAAGGACAGAGCTTTACAGGACACAAGACTGGCCTTGGATCCTGGTACCAATACATAACACTTTTTGGAGAACAACTAAACACACACTCTCCAATTATACTTCCCCAAAGGGAACATTCCAAAGGATGTTCTATTCTATGACTCTAGGTGTGCCTCTTTGAGTCCATGTACTGAGAAGTGAGAACTGAAGGAACAGGGGAAAACCAAGAGGACTTGGAAAAACGATGCTAACATTAAGTGATAAGGGGATGTCAGAATGAGACTGTATGTCACACTGTGCAATCTTTTCTTCCATCTTTGGATCCCAGCTCATTTAATAAATGAGAAATAGTAGGACATATTTGGAAATTTGCTGAGATGTGGGTTCAAAGTGATCTAGTCAGCTCATTTACCTCAAGGAACTTAGAACTAAAAAAAGTGGAAATATTGAACTGATTGAGAATTCTAAAGGATACAGTGTGAGGAGAGGACCCCAGATATTCTGACTTTCCCCAAGAAGGAGCCTGCTGAGATCTCACCCTTCAGATGGCGGCATCTGTCAGAATTTTCTTCAGGATGGTCTTGGTGTCCTTGGCGACATTGTCAAGGAGGCGCCACTGATTCCACCCTCTAAGGTAGTGGAAACCTGTATTACCTACAAATGGGATTCTGTTCAGAACCGAATATAAGCAAGTGTCTGTATTACAATTTGTCCATGATAATACCCAGTCCTCGCTGAGGGCAGTGTGTAGATCCCGAGACTTCATAATGGCCTTGTATTCCTCCATAGGTTTTCCCATACTCTGGGCCACCTCCTGGAGAGACTCATCATCCACACCAAAGAATGAGTGGCAGGCATTTAAAAACTCCTCAAGATTATCTGCATTCTGGATGCCGAAGCTGTCCTGGAAAGACTCTGAGTCTATTTGCCTCCAAAAAGGGATTGCTTTGTCATAAATGATCTTCCCATAGGTGTCAGACAGGTTCTTTTGGACATCATGGTACCTGATGCCAGACACTTCTTCGCACAACCTAGTCCTAAGCTCTGGGAAGTCGTGCAAGCAGGGGTCAAAGTTGGAGACCAGAAATATGATGGGTTCACACACTCCCTCATTCTGGAGAGCTACCCGGATATTCTTCCGGATATTCTGCAGGAGTTGTTCCTTTGAGACTACACGTGTACTGAGGTCTCTGTCCAGCTTGGTCCAGACAATGTAGAACCTCTTTCCCTGTCCCTGGATGATTTTGGCAAGCTTCACAAGATTCATGCTGAACTGTTCAGATGCAATGATGATGAAGAAGTCATACTTGCTAAACTGGATTTCCTCCAGATAGGTCTCCAGGCTTTGGGTGGCAGCCCCTGTGCCAGGCAGGTCCCATAGCTCCACATTGGGCATGTGGGAGAAAAAGTAGAGAGTGGGTATCTGGGTGGTTCTCACCACACCTGTGGGAGCTGAGTCCTCCTCCTCCTGCCCAATCTCTCGAAGTGCATTGATGAAGGAGGATATACCATTGCCAGAGTCCCCAGTCACTGCAATTCTCACTGAGGCACTGGATGCTGTCTTCAACTTCTCCTTGACCACAGAGACTATCTCCGGCAACTTCCATTCTTTGGAAGCTTTTTCTGTGTTCCTGACATCCGATATAGATAAGATGCTCCAATCTTCATGGTATGGCACAGCAGAGGTGAAGGATGTAGGTAATGGGGTGTGAAGGGACTGGGAGGGCTGCATGATGTTGCTGATCAGTGGAGTAACCTGCAGAAATAGGAAAAGCAGGGGGAGTTGGAAGACCAGGCACACAGGATGGCAGAGGAATCATCACATTTGATATCCCAGACTGA
Organism: Taxidea taxus jeffersonii; assembly: GCA_003697995.1. NCBI lineage: Eukaryota > Metazoa > Chordata > Mammalia > Carnivora > Mustelidae > Taxidea > Taxidea taxus. The sequence continues at coordinate 14,645 of ML095718.1, read as the reverse complement.
GGGTGTCAGATCCACACCTAACTGACTGTAGGCCTTTTGGATGAGAAACAACAAGCCTCTGCAAAAATGTTTGATAGTGTCTCAAAAATCTAAACATATTACTCAGTTACAGAAAACAAGGAAATCCTCCCATTTGTGACCATATGGATGGACTTTGAAAGCTTCATGCTAAATAAAATAAATCAGACAGACAAACACTGCATGATCTAACTAACATGTGGAATCTAAAAATAAAATAAAAGAAAATAAATTCATAGAAAAAGAGAGCAGACTTAGGGAGAGGTGGAGGAAGTGGGTGAAAAGTGGGGGAGAGTGGAGAAAGTGTTCAAAAGGTACAAGATTTCAGTTGTAAGATAAGTAAATACTAGGGATGTAATGTACAACACGGTGACTATACATATCACCATGGTACAATTTATAGGAACGTTGTTAAGGGAATACATCTTAATGCAGAATGTTTTCTCTTTCTTTCCTTTTTATTGTATTTTTATGAGACAATGGATGTTAGCTGAACCTACTGTGGTAATCATTTCACAATATATGTAAATCAGATCATCATGATGTATGCCTGAAATTTATATAGTGGTGTTTGTCCATAATATTTCCATAAAACTGATAAAATAATTTATTTTTTAAATTTTTATTTATTTATTTATTTGACAGACAGAGATCACAAGTAGGCAGAAAGGCAGGCAGAGAGAGAGGAGAAAGCAGGCTCCCTGCCGAGCAGAGAGCCCGATGTGGGGCTCGATCCCAGGACCCTGGGATCATGACCTGAGCCGAAGGCAGAGGCCTCAACACACTGAGCCACCCAGGCGCCCCTATTTTTATTTTTTTAAAAGATTTTATTTATTTGCCAGAGAGAGAGAGAGAGAGTACACACAAGCAGGCAGAGAAGCAGGCAGAGAAGCAGGCAGAGGCAGCAAAATAATTTAAACAGAATCACCAAATGGCCCAGCGATTCCATTGCCAGGTATATACCCGTGAGTGGTGACAACATACATCTATGTAAAACCTGCATGCAAATGTTCATAGCAGTATTATCTGTAATAGCCCTCAGGTAGAATTGACACAGTTGTCCACCCACTGTTCGACAGATAAACAAAAGTCGTCTATCCATACCAGAGATCAGGACTGAGCAAGAAAAATAAATGAAGTACTGATACCACCCACAACATGGATGAACCCCAAAACATTACTCTCAGTGAAAGCAGATAGCCTCTCCGACCATGTATTCTATGATTCTATTCACATGAAATGTCCAGAAAAGGCAAATCCTTAGGCATGGAAAATATATGGGGGTATTTCCTTCTTCTGAAGAGCAAATGGTAGGAGAGAAAAGAGGGGTGGTCAAGAGGTACAGGAAATCTTTTGGATAATGAAATGTTCTAAATTTGATTATGATGGCATTACAACTTTGTGTATATATTAAAAGCTACTGAAAACTTTAAAGGGCTGCGATTTGCAGAATATATCAATTATATCCATGAATCAGGAGATGTGCACATATTAGGGACTCAGAGGAGACTGCTGAAGAATGCTCTGCAGCTTTGGTGCCATTAGATAGCTCCTAAGCAGGTCACAGATATGAATGGACTTGAGCAGAAGAGTATCATGAAGGTCACTGTGTTAGGTGCACTTAAATCCTCCTCCACCCCAACTGGGTGAGCAGGATGTCCCCCTGGGGATGTCTGCAGGGCACAAGTAAGCTTATGACAACACTGAATATCCTTCAATCCTGAGGACCCACACATCTTCACTGCCTATGTCTTCAGAGTCAAGAATAATTTAAATTTTTTTGATAACAGTGAAAAGTACATCTTCTTTCCTCTCAAGACATTTTCCATATCGTTCACCGCTAATTGCATACCTGGGGAATCTCTGTCCTTCATCCACTTCAACATCTAAGTTACACAAACTTTCCAAATAATAACCTACTGATTTTTAAGACAACACTTAGGTTTGTACATGACTGTTTATCTTGTCACTGTTGTGATTAGTATTTTAGGTATTTAAGTTATCTTGTGAACATTCTCTTGTAAACTGTGCCCTGAGGTAAAATCTGCAAGCATTTTATAAGGCAGGATTGGGAAAGAGAATTGGTTGGGATTACCCAGTGGATTCTCCTCCTGGGGGCTACACAAAAAGTGCTGGCTGGTGGGCTTTCATAGTCCCACAGGTTATGGGTCTTTGCTGTGGTAATTTCCCCTAAAAAATCTATAGTTTCATACTAACAGCATTTTTCATGTAGCTAGAACAAACAATCCTAAAATTTGTATTAAGCCACAAAAGACCACAAATAGAGAAAGAAAACTTGAAAAAGAAAACAAAGCTGGAGGCATCATGATTTCAGACTTCAAGTTAGATTACAAAGCTATAGTGATCAAAACAGAATGGCACTTATCTCATATATTTATGTGTTTTTATGAGTATGTGTATAAAACCATTTTTAAAAAGATTTTATTCATTTACTTGACAGGCAGAGATCACAAGTAAGCAGAGAGGCAGGCAGAGAGAGAGGAGGAAGCAGGCTCCCTGCTAAGCAGAGAGCCCGATGCAGGACTCGATCCCAGGACCCTGAGATCATGACCTGAGCCGAAGGCAGAGGCTTTAACCCACTGAGCCACCCAGGTGCCCTAAAACCATTTTTAAAGTAAACATCTTTCATTAAAACATAAGTGTAATAAAAACAAAAAAAACAAAACAAAACAAAAAACACCTGTATGGTACTGGTGCAAAAATAGACACATAGATCAATGGAACTGAAGAAAGCACCCAGAACTAAACTCAGAATTATATGGTCAATGAAACTTCAAGAAACAGGAAAGAATATCCAATGGAAAAAAGACAGTCTCTTCAACAAATGGTGTTGGGAAAACTGGACAGCAACATGCAGAAATAAATTTCTTACAGCAGATACAGAAATAAATTTCTTACAGCATACACAGAAATAAATTCAAAGTGAATTAATTATCTAAATGTGAGACCTAAAACCATAAACATCCGAGAAGAGAACATAGGCAGTAACTTCTTTGACATCACTGTAGCAACTTCTTTCTAGATATGAATCCAGAAAGGAAGGGAAACGAAAGTAAAAATAATCTATGGGGACAACATGAAAATAATACACTTTTGCAGAATGAAGGAAACAACAAAACTAAAGGTAACATACAGAATGGGAGAAAATATTCGTAAAGACATATCGATAAAAGGCTAGTATCCAAAATATATAAAAAAAACTTATAAAACTCAACACTCAAACACCAAATAATCCAATTGAAAAATGGTCAGAAGACACAGATAGGCCTTTTTCCAAAGAAGACATCCAGATGGCCAAGAGACATATGAAATGATGCTCATCATCACTTATCACTAGGGAAATGCAAATCGAAACTATAATTTGATATTACCTTATACCTGTCAGAATGGCTGAACTCAACAACACAAGAAACAAAGACATTGGTGAGCATGTGGAGAAAGGGGAAACCTCTTGCACTGTTGGTGGGAATGCAAACAGGTACAGCCACTCTGGAACACAGGATGGAGGTTCCTCAAAAGTTAAAAATACAGCTAATCTATGACCCAGCAACTGTACTACTAGGTATCTATGTGGAATACAAAAAACTAATTCAAAGGGGTACATGCACCCTGAAGTATATAGCAGCATTATCAATCAGAGTCAGAAAGAGCCCACGTGTCCATGGACTGATGAATGGATAAAGAAGATGTGGTATATGCATACAATAGAATATTACTCAGCCACAAAAATGAAGTATTTTCATTTGCAATGACATGGTTTGAGCTAGAGAGTATTATGCTAAGCAAAATAAGTCAGAGAAGGGCAAATACCATATGATTTCACTTGTGTGGAATTTAAGAAACAAAACAGAAGCAAAGTGAAGCAAAAAGACAGAGGCAAAAGAAGAAACAGACTCTTAAGTATGAAGAACAAACTGTTGGTTAGCAGTGGGGAGGTGGGTAGGAGGAGGGGTTAAACAGAGGATAGGTATTGGGAAGTGCTCTTGTGATGAATACTGACTGATACATGGAAGTACTGAATCATTACACTGTACACCTGAAACTAATGTTACACTGTATGCTAACTAACTTGAATTTAAGTAAAAACTTTAAAAAAACTACTGTCTTTATGTGCACAAATGCAAGTTTTAAAACATATTATAATTCAAGACTGCCTCTTTGCTGAAGAGTTTCCCTATGAGCCCCATGAGGCCTTCTATTCCATGAGGGCTTCCCTTCCAGACCCATCTATGGGGTCTCCTGATGCTGCTGGGAGGCCAGTCCTCACACTGTATCAGAAGGCCCAAAGCCCATCTGTAGGAGAAATTTCTCATTGGCCTACAGGTCCTGTGGTGTAGTTTCTTCTTTTTTTTAAAGATTTTATTTATTTATTTGACAGACAGAGATCACACAAGCAGGCAGAGAGGGGAGGGGAGAAGCAGGCTCCCTGCCGAGCAGAGAGCCCGATGCGGGACTCGATCCCAGGACCCTGGGATCATGACCCGAGCCGAAGGCAGTGGCTTAACCCACTGAGCCACCCAGGTGTCCCATGTGGTGTAGTTTCTTGCTCTCCTCCTCCACCAAACCCACCCCACTTGCATCTTCACTGATGGGTCTGAAGAAGACTTTCCTGTGATTCTTCTTACTCCCTCCAACTCTTACCACATTGTAGGAATGTCCTGTTTCTTTGAGTCTGTCTGAGCTGGGTCTTTTGCATGGCATTTCTTGATTAATCTTCCCCAAGCTCTATTAGGTAAGTGATATTATTCCTAGTTACAGATGAAGGTATTTCCCAGATGTGATCTGTGAGCATCTCACAGATAAGAAATAAGCTTGACAGTCTGGAAAACAGTATGGACCTTCCTCAAAAAGTTAAAAATAGAACTACCCTATGACCCAGCAATTGCACTACTAGGTATTTACCCAAAGGATACAAACAGTGATTTGAAGGGACACATGTACCCCAATGTTTATAGCAGTAATGTCTACAATGCCAAACTATGGAAATAATCCAGATGTCCATTGACAGATGAATGGATAAAGAAGATGTGGTGTAGGGGTGCCTGGGTGGCTCAGTGGGTTAAATCCTCTGCCTTTGGCTCAGGTAATGATCCCAGGGTCCTGGGATCGAGCCCCGCATTGGGCTCTCTGCTCAGCAGGGAGCCTGCTTCCTCCTCTCTCTCTGCTTGCCTCTCTGCCTACTTGTGATTTCTGTCAAATAAATAAATAAAATCTTAAAAAAAGAAGAATTTCCTTAAATAATAAAACACAAAACAAAAAAAAGAAGATGTGGTGTGTTTATATATACAATGGGATATTACTCAGCCATCAAAACCGAAATCTTTCCATTTGCCATGATGTGGATGGAATTAGAGGGCATTATGCTAAGCAAAGTAAGTCAATCAGAGGAAGACAATTATCATAATTTCACTCATAAGTGGAATTTAAGAAATAAAAGAGAAGAACATAAAGGGAGGGAAGGAAAAATAAAACAAGATGAAATCAGGAAAGGAGACGAATCACAAGACTCTTAACCATAAACAACTGAGGGTTGCTCAAGGGGAGGGGGAGGGATGGGGTAACTGGGTGATAGACATTAAGTAGGGCACCTGATATAATGAGCACTGGGTGTTATGTAAGACTGATGAATCACTGAACTCTACCTCTGAAACTAATAATACACTATATGTTAATTAATTGAATTTAAATAAAATAAAATAAAAAAAGAGAAGGAGGCAAACCATAAGAGACTCTTAACTATAGGGAACAAACTGAGGGTTGCTGGAGGGTGGTGAGTTGGGGGATGGGCTAAATGTGTGATGGGCATTAAGGAAGGCACTTGTTTGGATGAGCACTGGATTTTTTTTTTTTTAAGATTTTATTTATTCATTAGAGAGAGAGAGAGAGGAGGCACAGGCAGACAGAGAGGCAGGCAGAGGCAGAGGCAGAAGCAGACTCCCTGCTGAGCAAGGAGCAGGATGTGGGACTCCATCCCAGGACGCTGGGATCATGACCTGAGCTGAAGGCAGCCGCTTAACCAACTGAGCCACCCAGGCGTCCCTGAGCACTAGATTTTATATGCAACTGATGAATCACTAATTTCTACCCCTCTAACTAATTATACATTATATATTAACTAAATTGAATTTAAATAAATAAAAAGAAGAAACAAGCTTGAGATTACAAAGCAATGACAGAGGATCCCAGATTTACTCCAATAATGTCATTTTCTGTTTCTATCTGGATAGGAGGGGAGGATGATCCTAGTTAATGCTGAATATCCAGCCCCTAGGGGCTGAGGGATGGCTGGATGATGAGATGCTACTCCTGGGGATGTGGGTCCACTTATTGCTATCAATTGCCACTTACCTCTCCGTAGATGCACCCTTCTTAATTTGGGGAGAGAATGGAAATCACAGTCCTCTCTCAGCTCCCATCCTCACAACACATCAAGGAAAACTCATTGCTTTGCAAGTATGAGGAAAAAATCCTACAGTGTGTCATCACATCTTAGAAACTGTTGCAGGGAACTTGACCACTCCCCAACCCTTGGGAGATAGATGCATAATGAAATGATCAGGAGATGCTGGGAGTTCAGAGGGAGGGAATCTCATGAAATATGATGTAATCACCATCCCATCTGCCTGGGTACCAGAATCCCTTGATACCTGTGCCCACAGAGTCTTCAGGGCCCTTCACCAGGAGCCCCTGTGACAAATTTGAGGTGCAATAGGCCAGCAAGGATGGTGCCTCCTCCCGCAGGAGTGGAGGTGCCCTGAGCTCAGTGAGGGGGTGAATGACATGGTGGGGGAACATGCATGGACAAAGCTGGCTAAAAGCCAGAAAGATGGAGCTCTGGTCTGGGTCAGGCTGGAGAACACTCTGGAGTGAGAATCCCTAAGAGTAGCCTTCCCTTACCCTTATACTCAAAGCCCTCTTTAAGACCTCTCTTGACCTTTCCCAACAATAGCCAAGTTCTTTTTTATGGGGGAACACAGAGGTTTCCAAAGGTCTTACCAGCCATCCTGGCTCCAGGGAGATAATCTCCTGGGTGAGCTCCAGGCTCACTGACTTGGTTGTATGAAGGGGTTTTTTCTGCTCCTGAGAATGCTATGTATTCTGGTTGCCTATAAGTTTGCCTCTAGTATGGGATGGGGAAGGCTGGATGTCCTTATCAGTGGTCCCATGGGACCCAGACTAGCTAGGACATAGGAATTGAACTAGAACAAAAGATTCAAGAGCCCTTGAATCCTTTTCCTGGTTTGTCTAAATCCCATCACAACCTCCACATGTACCCATCTCACCTTGACTTCATGTGTGTTAGACCAATTGAAAAAACAAAACCAAAAACAACTCTGTCTCTTCAAGAGATGAAAGTCCCAGAAAATATTGTGTCATCCCATGTTAGATGCCTGGTATCATAAAAATACACATATACAGGTCTTGGCACTTAGAGTAAATAATTCCTTAGACTCTCTGGTGCCTTTAGTGCCCGGCAGGTATGGGACATATTTCTGTTAGATGAATAAAGCACAATGCATCATTGCATATCCTTCACTCCTTAGTTGACAGATAAATTAACTTTTCTTCTTAAAAAGTCATCTGAAATGTTGAAGCCCCCTCTGCCACAGCCCTTTGGAAAGCAAGTAGGGGCTGGTGAAGGGTATGAGCTCCCCACCCCAGTGGGGAGGCTAAGGGAGGTAAGCACAAACTTACAATCTTCTGGACCATTTCTGTGACTATGTCTGACCCAACCATGTACTTTGCAAAGGTCTCTTCTCCTGAGCACCTGTGCTGGGCCCTACTGGAGCGGGTGAATGAAGCCCTACAGCACAAGCCACAGCTCCCTGTTTCCCATTACCTGCTTATCTAGTCCCTGCCTTGCTCGTGATGCTAGACAACCCTGCATGTGGGACCCTCTCAGGGTCCTTTAAGACAGCAGTATGCCCATGTGACACTGCCAGGCCAGGCCGGGACAAGGGTAAATCCACGAGAGGTTGCAGGTCTTCCAGGAACGGTCAGTGTGCAAGTGCTGGTGTGTGTGTGTGTGTGTGTGAGCCTCCAGGACACCAAGGCTTAGAGAACTAACCAGAAGTTGAGGAGATGCCATCAGAAATGAGCCTGTAAAGCAAGTGGCCCCAGGCTCGCTTTTTTTTTTTTAAAGATTTTGTTTATTCATTTGACAGACAGAGATACAAGTAGGCAGAGAGGCAGGCAGAGAGAGAGGAAGGGAAGCAGGCCCCCGCCAAGCAGAGAGCCCGATGTGGGGCTCCATCCCAGGACCCTGAGATCATGACCTGAGCCGAAGGCAGAGGCTTAACCCACTGAGCCACCCAGGTGCCCCCAGGCTCACTTTTTTGCAGGTCATACCATGTTATACCTCTGATCTTCCCTATCTGGAGAGGGTTTGAGGGTCCTTGAATAAAGAATATAGACTTTTATGGAAGGAGCTCAGGGAGCAGATTTCAACTGGAGAGGGCAGTTGTTCTTTCAAGGAGAACCAGACCCTGCGAGCAGATCTTTCAAAGTCTTCTGAAGGACACCAGCAGTAAAAGACGCATTTCACAAAGGAACTAAATACCCACTCAGCACACATGCACTCACACACATGCATACACCCGACGGAAGACTTTACCAACAATTTCCCTACACTCCATTTTGACCTATTGCATCTGTTCCAATGGGTCTTTTGCAAGTTTTTTGAACTCTTGTTATACTATACTAAATAGATTTCATGATCTAAGAAGCAGAATGAAAAACACTCATTAGTGCATTTCCCATGCAGGATCCTATAGAGTTCATGTCATGCCTAATGATCTGGAGCTATGAAGCCGGGATCAGCCTTGGCCCAGACAAGAAATCCAAGGCATCAAGGACTTTTGTGACATTGAACTCACTGTGGATCAAGCCCCACATTTCCCCCTATTTTATCATCATAGGGAAAGGGTGAGGGGAAAAATATACATACTGCTTTATTCTAGGAAAGTGTAATAAACATCGCATCACCAGTGGGCAGGAAACACAAAAAAGGACCTGGTCTGGGAAAAAGTATTTCAAGAGTCCACCTCATTGAGGTAAAGGATGGAGTTGGTGTCCAGCAATAGGGACAGTTTCTCCTATGCAGATACACACGTCCACTGTTACACATTGTCCAAGGTCTGTTAGACCCCTTGTCCCTGAAACCCCACCCGTAGTCCCTAATCCACAGGAGGTTCAGCTGGACTTTCCAATTCCAGGTTACCCCAGAAATTGCCACTGTCCCATGTTCTACTTAGACTCTAAGAGACTAAGAATGGCAAATGCTGCTGTCCTTTTCCAAGCATGGTCCCATCAGAAGGCCACCCCCCCGCAACTGCCATGAATATGGAGATGAAAGGCCTATTGTCTCACACTAGAAGATAGAATTGGTTTGGTGCAAACAAAGTACAGGGTTCTGAGTTTTGCCTCTGAAGAATGTCAGGGAGGGGCCCTGTTGTGAATACTCACAGAAAGGGATAAGCCAGTCCCCAAGCTCCCCTTCCCTGGTGTCAGGCTCTGCCTTTCACATCTTCGCTCCTGCAGGGTCATTAGCCACATTGGGTTTTACCCCGTCTCATCCCTCTCACTGACCTGCTCCAGGAAGCAGAGGGTGACTGTGATCAGGCAGATGTCAGTGGTCCTGCTGGCAAGTTAGCCTTCCCAGGGAATGGGTCGAGCTCTCAGGCAGAGATGCTTACCTCTGAGATCCCCCACAATAGGTTCCAGGCTCAGATTGCTCCAGAAGGAAGGAAGGGAGTTGTGCTGGGTTGAGGTTGTCCTAGAAAAAGTCCAGACAGAAGGGGCGGTGGGGAGAGGAACCAGGAAAGAGAAGGCAATCTTGCAGAGTTTTCTGCTCAGTCCTTTCCACCTCAGAGTTGTGTGACTTCTGAGTAAAGCTGGGGGCACGGGTCCAGGGTGAGGGAAATCAGGGATGGCTGCTTTCAGTTTCTATTCCTAGAAATGACTCCAGTTCTCAAAACAGGCCTGAACCAGTTTCACCTTCAGCATTCTGGAGGGGGGCACTTTTTGGCATTTGCCCGTGGCTTATGCAGGGTAATTTGAGCACTTTCAGCCCAGAGGCTCTGAGAGCAGCTGCCTCATACCTAAGAATCTTACTCTGATGCCAGCGTCCAGACCAGTGAGAAGTCCATATTCAACCCCCTCGAGCTGGCCACTCAGATGCGTGCAGACACTGCCTGCCAAGTTACTCCTTAGGGCTGCCCAGCGTGCTCAGCTCAGGGGCTAGCTCCCTTCCACCCGCAGAGATCAGACTGCAGAAGTGACATCCATGGTGGATTTCTCTTCCTGCCCCGAGCTGTGACCTTCCTTGGTGCCAATACACCTGCCCCAGCCAAGTGAGGGTCTGAGCTCAACACAGCTCACGAATGACTTGGTGAGTGTAAAAGCTGCGTAAACTCTCAAGGATTGTTCCGTCCTCATTCTCCTGTGGGAGCAGCAGTGAAATCATTTTAGTGAGCCTGTTACAAGGGACATGGCCAACAGAAGGAGCTGCCTTTGAACTTTGACACCACAGAGGAGGCAGAAGTCTGGAAGGTTTGGACTATACTTGCTCCAAGATCCCAGTGGGGCCATGAGCATGGGCCTTCATTGGACGCTTCTTCCAGAGGGACATTCACCACACTAGGCTATCAGCTGCATTGCAAATGTCCTACCTGAGTGAATCCTTTCCTATACTTGTAGTTCCTCTATGCCATGCTCCTCCATGTAATGAGGGCAGTGGGAGGAAGAATGAAGAGAGAAGCCTACTCTTTTCCTGTCCCTGCTGCAGATATCTCACCCAGTTGGAGGAAGGGCTGAACCAGGGCAGGGGAGATTTCTGTTCTACAAGAGTCTGGGGATTGTGTATTACACTGACTGGACATCTCCTCATCTGAGTGGAACCAGGAGAGGAAGGATTCCTAAGCCATTCATTCCTAAGAAGAATTTATTTCCCTTTTCTCTGAGCAGAGAGAATGTTACAATATCCTCATAAATCAGGATGTATCCTGATTTCTGAATGGTGACTTAGGAGCAACAAGTCTGAGTCTGGACCTTGAGCTGTGCATTCTGGGGCATCAGCCCCAGCCCCTTGGGTGCAGAGGACACTGCAGACCTCAGCCAACCCGACAGAGAGCACCAGCTCCAGAGTGATTCTCACACACTGCTGGGGAGCCCCTGATGGGAGCTTTCTCTCACCCTCTACAAAGAGCCCCATCACTGCCGGGGTGCCTGGGCCTCAGAGGATTTTCCTCCCTTACTACTAACAGCTGCAATTCGCTGGCTGTGTGTGCTCATCTGCATCCACCGCTAGTTGTCAAGTTCACATGTGAGCCTGTGTCTTTGCCTTGCCATTGCTTCCACCTGGAATTTCCGTCTCTCTTGCCCAGTGCTTCCTCCCTGAATGATTTCTCAGTCTTTGTGCCATCATAGCAGTGATTGTCTCTGTATGTCAGACGGAGGACATTTCTCTGATGT
>RCUC01069891.1:0-13817 GCA_003697995.1 Taxidea taxus jeffersonii | reverse complement strand
TGAAATCCTGGAACTGAAATGCGTAAGAATTTCCAGAAGTGAAAGCTGCATTCGGACTAAACCAGAATTAGTAGCATGGGACTAGATGAACTGAAAGATTGTAATGTTGTGTCTTTTAAACATTACTGGTTCTGTAATGTTTGCTCTTCCAGACTAGGGAAACTTTTTCTTAAGTTATCTGTAACTTACAGAGATGTAAAAGTATTCATTTGTAAACAAATCAAGGCATTCAACTTTTCTCTCTATCTGAACCCTTTGAAACTGAAAAGGTCTCAGCAAGTATTCCTTCTTCCATGGCAATCAGTCATTTGCACAAGTTCAATAAGAATCTGTTCTCCTAGTAACAGGACACCATTGGAAACACTGGTTATTTTACTAAGGCTTTGACTGGAATGTCATATTTGAAAAAGACTCAGATATGACCAGACAGCTTTAAGGAGCTAAGGTTGACTTTATAAAACCTGGAGCCATAAAGCCCTTTGGAACTGTTGGCCTGATACCTTGCTTACAGAGTTCCCAGCAGCCTCACCAGGTGAGTAAAGAATGTCACTTCCTGGGACGCCTGGGTGGCTCAGTTGGTTAAGCAGCTGCCTTCGGCTCAGGTCATGATCCCAGCGTCCCGGGATCGAGTCCCACATCAGGCTCCTTGCCTGGCAGGGAGCCTGCTTCTCCCTCTGCCTCTGCCTGCCACTCTGTCTGCCTGTGCTCATTCTCTCTCTCTCTCTCCAACAAATAAATAAATAAAAATCTTAAAAAAAAAAAAAAGAATGTCACTTCCTGGAAGGTGCAGGAATCTCAGGATACTTTGGGGACCTCAGGGAGAGGAATTCACCCAAATTGACGTATTGCAGGCATGTCTGATGGCAGGTACGTGGCTTGGCTTCTGGCCTGGAGAGGCTACTAAAAGTTCAACCTAGAGATTCCTTATAAGAAATTCCAGCAAAGTAGATTCTAAAAGATCTATATGATCACTCACTGTTCTTGCTGAGCTTATGTAAATAATTAGGCCAAGTTTGTTAAAACTGGACTTGTTTTTCAAATAAATTAGTCCTGATTTGGCTATCTCTGGAAATGAGGGTTATTTTAGAGAGAAAAATTATGCTTCAATAACACACCCTTATGAATGTTAAATTCTAGATTTGGTTGTCTTTAAATGTTTGTTTACCTAAGCTAGACAACTTGAGGTAAACTTCAGAGAAGTTGCACAATAGCTTGTTTAGATGGTCTTGCCTTTGCCAGTCAGTCAGCCCCAGATATCAGGAGGGAACTACAGAAAATTGAAGGATTTGAAGGGAAGAATCTGACTGAGTTAGTGGGAATAGCAGAAAAGGTGTTTAACAACAGGGATGCACAAGAGGATGAAAAACAGACAAAAAAAACTGGTTAAGGTTTTGGCATTACATGAGGCGGGGAGGAGACAGGGGGCAAGAGGTCAATGGAAAGGGGAAAGGCAAGTAGGGGATGGTAAATGGAAGGAAAAGCCTAAGCACAGAGAAGGCAGGCAGGAAGACTTAGATTCAGATCAGTGCACTTACTGTAAGGAAAAAGGACATTGGGCCACAGAGTGCCCCAAAAGGAAGACGGCAATGCTGGCCACCAGAGACTGAAGAGGCTATGGTTCAGAGCCCCTCCCAGAACTTTGGGTAAAAATTGAAGTGGAGGGGAAATCAATTGATTTTTTGGTGGACATGGGAGCCCAATTTTAATCATTACTTAAACCTATGGGAAAACTATCTGGAGAGGAAGTTTGGGTACAAGGGGCGAATGGCACAGAAATACATAAATGGACAACAGAAAGGAATTTAAATTTGGCCTTGGGAGTAGTCAAGTATCGATTCTTGGTCCTCCCTAATGCCTCGTATAACCTGATGGGAAGAGATCTCCTCCATAAACTATAAGCTGGCATTCAGTTCTTGGAAGGAGATATGACTGTAACCTTGAGACAACCCACTGTGCAGGTGTTTGTAGCAGCAGTAGATGAATACCTTCTTTATGAGCTAGTGTCAGAACCAGAGGAGACAAGAGAAGGGAGCCTTTTCCAAACCCTACAGGTCGAGTTTTCCGAAGTCTGGGCTTCCCTTCTGCCCAGACTTCCCAAGCCCCCTGGCTTGGCCAAGGGACAGCCTCCAGTGGTGGTACAATTAAAAGCAATGGCCACGGCTATTCGTGTCTGGCCGTACTCCCTCCCCTGGGAAATAAAGGAAGGGATCAGAAAACACATTAACCGCCTCCGAGGAGACAGGATCCTAGTTCCTTGCAAGTCTCCATGGAACATACCTTTGCTGCCTGTCGAAAAGGCCGAGACTAGGGAGTACCGACCCGTTCAGGACTTGCGGGAAGTTAATAAACGGGTTGAAGATATCCACCCAATGGGGCCTAACACCTATACCCTCCTCTCCCTCCTGGGCCCCAAAAGAACTGTCTATACCATCTTAGATCTCAAAGATGCATTTTTCTGCATATCTTTAGCAAGGGAGTCTCAGCCCCTCTTTGCTTTTGAGTGGTCCGACCCACAGGAAGGATTCCAAGGCCAGCTCACCTGGACAAGACTTCCCCAAGGATTCAAGAATTCACCCACTATCTTCGATGAGGCCCTACATGAGGATTTGCGTGAGTACAGAACCTCCAACCCGGGAGTCACTATACCCTCACCCCACCATGTCCCAACAAGTGAGGGAGTTTCTTGGGACAGTGGGCTACTGTAAGCTGTGGATACCGCAGTTTGCGGTATTGCCTGACCTCTCTATGAATTGGCAAAAGGGGGGCTCACTAAGATAGAGTGGACAGCTGAGGTAGAAGGAGCATTTCAGGAATTACAAACAGCCTTACTGAGCTGGATGGTCCCAGCATTGGCCATCCTAGATGTTACCAAGCCCTTCCACTTGTATGTGGATGAAAAAGCAGGGGTAGCCAAAGGAGTTTTGACTCAGACTCTGGGGCCTTGGCAAAGGCCGGTAGCCTATCTTAGCAAGAAACTAGATCCAGTAGTGGCTGGGATGCCGCCTGCCTCTGCATAATTGCTGCCACGGCCCTCCTGGTCAAGGATGCAAGTAAATTGACTTTGGGTCAAAAATCTCATCTTGACCACCACCCATGCTATCGAGGGCCTTCTCCGGACTCCACCAGACCGATGGATGATGAATGCCTGAGTGACGGGGTATCAGGCCCTCCTCCTCAACGAACCAAGAGTGACCTTCTGGCCCCCAGCGGTGCTAAATACAGCCATGTTGCTACCAGAGGAGCTGGCTGACCACCCACACGACTGCAGGGAGGTCCTAACCCAAGTCACAGGAATAAGGCCGCACCTCAGAGACATTCCCCTCCCAGATGAAGAGATGACTCTGTTCACAGACAGGAGTAGCTACATGGTCGATGGAAAGAAGTATGCGGGGGCTGCGGTGGTTTCCCCTGAGCAGGAACTCTGGATGGCAGCCCTGACACACGGAACCTCAGCGCAAAAAGAGGAGCTGATTGCACTCACCAAGGCACTGCAGATGGTCAAGGGTAAGACCACCAACATCTATACGGACAGCAGGTACGTCTTTGCAACTCTCCATATACATGGGGCTATTTATAAAGAAAGGGGCCTATTAACAGCAGAAGGAAAGGAATTAAAAACAGAGGAGAAATATTGGCTCTCCTCCAGGCTATTTGGGACCCAAAGGGGTGACTGTTATGCATTGCCCGGGACACCAAAAGGAGACTGACTGGTTTCAAAAGGAAACCAATTAGCAGGCCAAACCGCAAAGCAAGCAGCCAGAGAAACAGTGCAGGAGCTGGTTACACTTCCGGCTCCAGCCCTACCAGAAAAAATGAACTATTCAGAGGAAGATTTAAAGTATTCACAAAAATGGGCTAAATTGGACTATGAAGAGGACTGGGCTAAGACTAAAACAGAAAAGTTAATCCTTCCTCGAAGACTAGGTGAGATGTTAGTAGACCGGATCCATCAGGGTACTCATTTGGGAACACGCAAACTCAAGGAGCTTATAGGCAAGCAGTTCCAGGTTTCTAAATTAGGGCGTATGGTTCAGGATGTAGTTGATAGATGCGCTCAATGCCAGGCAGTTAATGTGGGAGGAACTAGAATGGGAAGAGGGAAAAGAGAAAGAGGTAAGGAACCAGGAATTTATTGGGAAATAGATTTTACAGAGATGAAACCTGGAAAATATGGGTACAAGTATATGTTAGTTTTTGTAGATACCTTTTCAGGCTGGGTAGAGGCTTTTCCTGCCAAACATGAGATGGCAGGAGTGGCAGCAAAAAACTATTAGAAGAAATAATTCCTAGGTTTGGGCTACCTCTCGCAATTGGGTCAGACAACAGTCCTGCATTTGTGAGTTCAGTCTCACAGCATTGGCCAAGGTTGTGGGCACTAATTGGAAACTACATTGTGCCTACCAGCCCCAGGGTTCTGGGAAAGTAGAGAGAATGAACCGGACTCTTAACACCTTGACAAAGCTAATTCTGGAGACTGGCGGTGGATGGGTAGATCTCCTTCATTTCACCCTCCTCAGGGTGCGGTGTACACCCTACTTAAACAAGGTGACCCCATTTGAAATAATGTTCGGGAGACCCCCCGCCCCCCACTCTGCCCTCGGTTACAAGAGGTTGCTCTAGCAGAAATGACTGATCAGTCTGTACTCCAGTCACTGCAGGCATTACAGTCTGTCTTAATAAGAGCCCACACAGGGATCCAAACTGCCCACACTGAGACAGAGACGGAGGTGGAGCCACATCCTTACCAACCTGGGGACTTGGTTTGGATACGTCGTCGCCATCAAGTGGGAAACTTGGAGCCTCACTGGAAGAGACCGTTTACTGTCATCCTAACCACCCCCACAGCAATAAAAGTAGAAGGCATCAGGGCCTGGATTCACGCAGGTCACGTCAAACGAGCTGAGGACGAGGACGCCCCCCAGAGATGGAAGCCGCAGCCGATGGACCCCGCCGACCATGGGCTAAAGCTAAGACTCAAAAGACTATGAGTTCATTGTTGCTCCTATTGTTATCTGTTTGTGTAACAGCTTCTGATTCGCTTCATAAGAAAAAAAAAAGGGTGTATAGGTGGGAAATTAAAGGAACTGAATTAGGAAAAATGGAAAAGGTTATACAAAGTGGTGAATGGCTAACTCATCAGCCGACTGTGCACTAATGTTACTTTTTGGCCCCCGCATTATAAAGGCCCTAATGTCATTTGTACAAAAGAAAATTAAAGCGATAAAAATGTTAGTCTTACATGCTCAATATAACCCCTTACAACAGGAGAACATAGAACTGGCTGAAAGGTCAAGTATTTGACTAATCTCCAAAGAAAAGGGGGGAATGTAAGGGCCTACTTAGCCAGAGGGAGCCATTTTGTGGTTTATGCAGTAAACTTAGATTGACCCTGCCCCTCCCAGAGGAATTTACTTAAAAACAAGTCCAGGAAACCAGTCCCAGGTAGCAAAGCCCAGATACAAAGGGCGGGTCAAGCCAGGTGGAGACATCCAATCAGTGGAGCACACATATATCTACTAGGGTAAATTGAAATCTCATTGGCCACCATGTGTGACCTAGCATGACTGTGCAGTTTTCTCTG
This sequence comes from Taxidea taxus jeffersonii, assembly GCA_003697995.1. Classification (NCBI taxonomy): domain Eukaryota; kingdom Metazoa; phylum Chordata; class Mammalia; order Carnivora; family Mustelidae; genus Taxidea; species Taxidea taxus. The sequence goes on along the minus strand of RCUC01069891.1, from coordinate 8,236 downwards.
TGTGTTGCAATCTCATTGGCCACCTGTGTGTGTAGCCTGGCTCAACCACATGGCCTTTACTCTATAAAAGTTAGTCTGTGAGGCTGAGGGGGGTCGCCTCTTTGTAAGAGGTGGCCCCGACCGGTCAGTTTGATTCTCGATGCTTGGCGCGAAATAAAGCTTTGCTTGACTTTTGCTTTGTATCAGTCTCACTCCTTTGATTATAGACCTAACACTCCTGTCTGGGGGTATTAAAAAAAAGACCTGGTTAAGAATCAGGTCGACTTCCTAGCAACACTGGGCAAGGACATAGAAAAGGTATAGTTTTCCCTCAGGGCAGCTTCTCTTCACCAGACCCCCTTGTTCCTGATGGACATTTCTGCAGGTCCACAGATGAGTGCTGATGCGTTCAGCACCCAAGGCAAGAATCTCCTTGGCTCCACTCTATATCACCCGAGATGCTTCAGTGCCAAGTGCGAGAACCGTTTTAACCCTTAAAAATGAAAACTCCCATCATTTCCTTCGTGTTCTCCTTTTTGTATTTCAGTATAAGAACATCGCGTATTTTAATGCTATAATTTTTAAAAGATAGCTTTTCAAAAGAATATATAATATGAAATTTAACACAATTGGTGGCATATTAATGATGTTATGCATTTAGGCAATGTGTGTCCTTTGTGTACTGCATGGTGACCAAAGTCTAAAGCAGAAAAACGCAGCAGAGGGGCAGCAAATACTGTAAGAAATGAGCAGTGGGAGAGAGAGAGCTCTGGGTAGCTGATGGGGGCCTACCTCACCTGTCAGGCAGCAGTAAGCAAAGGGAAGCGCTACCAGACTTGCTAGGGAATTGCCTCACTGGCATGGGGGTAGCCACCAACGACTCTGGAGAAAGGTGTAACAGCTCAGAATTTTCCACGTTCAGTGTTCTACTGCCCCAAAGGTGGGGATCATCTAATGCTCCGAAGCAAACTGTGCCTCCCAGGCGCAGTGTGACAAGTGCTACTACCACCCCCACCAGGTGCCCACACTCTGCCACGCCCTCTCGAAGACACAGTCCATGGGGTGGCAGGTGCGGGCAGTGGGGAGGATGGAACATGCACAGTCACCACCTCGAGGTGGGCATGATTTATGTGCTCAGTGTGGAGCATGTTGTAACCCCTGGGAGGTATCATTAATCCCCTACATAAACCCTCCATAAATCCTCATAAGAGTTGACGTGATGTGTTGTGATGAGCCCTGGGTGTCACACGCAACTAATGAATCGTTGAACAGTACATCAAAAACTAATGATGTACTATATGTTGGCTAACTGAACATAAAAAAAAGGAGTTGATGTGATGTACATAATCAGCTCTAAGTCCAGACAAACCCAGAACAACTCCTAGCTCTGCCTCTCACTTTGTTCAAATCCCTTTAAGTTCTTTCAACCATGAAATGGGAATAGCCCTACTTACCTTGGGGAGGGCTGCTACATGGACTATTGGGATTATGTAAACAGGTCATGGCTTATGAGAGATGCTCAATATATTGTGGCTATTATAATTCCTTTTTAAATTTAATTTATTTATTTGACAGAGAGAGAAAGAGAGAGCACAAGCAGGGGGAGTGGCAGGCAGAGGGGAGTTGAGCAGGGAACCCTACGTGGGACTCCATCCCAGGACTCGGGGACCATGACCAGAGCTGAAGGCAGATGCTGAGCCAACTGTGCCACCCAAGCACCCCAGCTATTATCATTCTTATCAGATTCCCAACATTTCTTCTTTTCAAGCATTTTTTCTGAGAATATGCATGTTAGCAGCATTAAGATGGTCTACTTAGTGTTAAATCTGTTTACATATAGAAATAGGTAAGGAATATAGGTCATTATCTTGAGGAGCCTGCACAATTTAAGGGATTGGTTTTCTAAATTATTTGTCCTTTTAAAGTCATCCCCTCCCATTTATTTTTGAAAGAATTCTTACGGGGAAACTGTCTACAGGGAGCCCAGAAATGGAGGCTTCTCTGGTTGATGTGGAGGCAGAAGACCTATAACTCTGCATCTGTGGAATATCAAGGATCCTTGAAACACAATTTGAAAATCACAGTGGCAAAAACATGGGTTTTATAGTCAGTTGAAATTTGAAATCTTCAGGGCACCTGGGTGGCTCAGCTGGTTAAGCACCTGCCTTTGGCTCAGGTTTGATCCCAGAGTCCTGGGATCAAGCCCCACATCGGGCTCTTTGCTCAGCAGGGAGCCTAGGTCTCTCTCTCCCTCTGCCTGCTGCTCCCCCTGCTTGTGCCCTCAATATCTCTCTCTGTATAAAAGAAAGGAAGAAAGAAAGAAAGAAATTTGAAATCTTTACATTTATGAATTTGTGATCTTTGTTTCCTCACCTATGCAGGGGGGTGAATGATACCTATCTCCCAGAATTTTCTGTTAACATTAAATGAGTTAGATCAAACCCACAGCAGAGTCATTACAACATTGTGTAGGCACTGAAATCTTAGTTTCCATCCTCTTACTTCCTTTTTGTAGGGAACAGAAAGTAAAGTAGTAAGAGACCAGGAATGATGGCATGAGGCACCCATATAATCACTTAAAAGCTGAAGATCCATGCTGAGGGGAGCATGGCCTTGCATCAAGATCTGAAACTCCTAACCTACTGATTACAGCACTCAGTTCACTCAATTCCATAGCTGAGAATGAGCCCTTAGTTAATACTTAGTGATATTTCCATTGCCTGGTGCTAAACTTGATCAAGAAAGCTTGACTCTTTTTCTTCATGGAAGATCAAGAGAGAACTTTGATCATAAAAATCTATTTAGTATTATTTTAGAAATCACATATTTCAAGTCTTGATGACAAAATAAAGAAAGCAGCCTAGAGGACTGAGATTACACAAAGAAAAAACTTCTGGTACTTAAAATTAAACATGAGAGGGATATATATGATCTTCTTTTCTAAACATGTTTTAAAATATGACATATATTTATTTATTCAGAATGTCATAGATGACATTTATCATAGAGGGAGGTGAATTAACCAGTCACTCTACAAGGATCTTTTCTACCATCAAGAATTCTGTGACACAGAGGGCCACATGGCAGTGTACCACTGGTAGGTATCTCTCCCATCATGAAAGAACTTGGCGCTCTCTTCCCAGGCAGCCTCCAGTGAACAACTAAGCATGATGGGGATAGTAAGACCTGTCCATTTCTGGTTAATGTGGAATTCCTTCACAGGTTATCACTGTGCCAAAGCCCTGTTAGTCTGAATGAGACTTCTCAGAGTTACACCACAGGCTGAGGCTCTTCCTATCCAATCTTCCTTCCTTCTCCTTTTTTAATGGGTATCAGACCTGCATCATGAGCTTAAAGCCTTTGCTAGCCCACAGCTGCCATTCCCTTGATCCTTCGCAGGTGCCACCCAAATAACACTCTTGTAATTCTAGGTTTGTTTGGGTCCTGGCTCCCAGATCAGTCTCCTCCCAGTGGATATATGGGTAACTGAAAAAGGAATGGGTCACAGACATGGTCACCATCAAAGACAAAAGAAAATGATAGTTTGGTTGAAGACATGAATATAACCATCCAAGAAGCTCACTGAACTGCAAGAAGAATGAAATCAAAGAGACCCACACTGAGACGTATTATAAATTGACCACTGAAAGCCAAAGATAAAGAGATAATCTTGAATGCAGCAAGAGAGAAGTGACTTGTCACTTACAGGAGATCCTCAGTAACATTACCAGCAGATTTCTAATATGAAACTTTGGGGGCCAGAGGCAGTGGGCTGATATATTCAAAATGCTAGAAGAAAAAAAAAAACAACTGTAGGCCTAGAATTCTGTAACTAGCAAAACTGTCCTTTCAAGAGTGAGAATGAAAGTAAGACATTCACAGATAAACAAGAGCTGAGGGAGTTTGTCACTGCTAGACCCACCCTGTGAGAAATCCTAAAAGGAGTCCTGCAGGTTGAAATGAAAAGACACCAGACAGTAACTCAAAGCCATATGAAGAGAAATATCTTAGTAAAAGTAAATATATGGACAATGATAAAAGCTAGTGTTATAGTCACAGTGGTTTAAAACTCCAATTTTATTCTCTACATGACTTAAGAGATTGATATATTGCTTTAAAAATTATTATTAGCCTAAAACCTAGTATTATTGGAACTTCCACTCTAATTCTATAATACAGTTTCTATGTAATTTAAGAGACTAATACATTTTAAAAAGCAACTATTAATTCATGCTTTTGGATACACAATATATAAAGATGTAATTTTGTGGGGCGCCTGGGTGGCTCAGTTGTTAAACTTCTGCCTTCAGCTCAGGTCATGATCCCAGGATTCTGGGATCGAGCTCCGCGTCAGGCTTTGTGCTCAGTGGGAAGCCTGCTTCTTCCTCTTCCACTCCCCCTGCTTGTGTTCCCTGTCTCGCTGTCTCTCTCTGTCAAATAAATTTTTAAAAAAATCTTTTAGGGGTGCCTGGGTGGCTCAGTGGGTTAAAGCTGCTGCCTTCGGCTCAGGTCATGATCCCAGGGTCGTGGGATCGAGCCCCGCATTGGGCTCGCCGCCCTGCAGAGAGCCTGTTTCCTCCTCTCTCTGCCTGCCTCTCTGCCTTGTGATCTCTGTCTGTCAAATAAATAAATAAAATCTTAAAAAAAAATCTTTTAAAAATTCTCAAAAAAAGATGTAATTGTATGATGTCAATTACTGAGAACAAAGCTGCAAATGAGCAAAGTTTTTGCATATTATTAAAGTTGAGCTGACATAAATTCAAATTAAGGTATTATAACTTTAGCATGTTAAATGCAATCCCTATGGTAACTGCAAAGAAAATAGTTACAGAATATACTCAAAAGGGAATGAAAAGGAATTAAAACATTTTATTACCAAAAAAATCAACTACATACAAGAGAGACACTTAAGCAGGAAATGAGGAAAACAAAAACCATATGTACTACATAGAAACAAATGGTGAAATGACAGAAGTCCTACTTTAATAATTATTTTTTTAAGATTTTTATTTATTTATTTGACAAAAATCACAAGTAGAGAGGCAGGCAGAGAGAGAGAGAGAGGAGGAAGCAGACTCCCTGCTGAGCAGAGAGCCTGATTCGGGGCTCCATCCCAGAACCCTGGGTTCATGACCTGAGCAGAAGGCAGAGGCTTAACCCACTGAGCCACCCAGGCACCCCTTTAATAATTACTTTAAATGTAAGGCAATCTCTCTGATCAAAAGATAGCCATTGGGATCATGGATAAAAACACAACATGGTCTCCACTTCCTCATATCAGGGAGATCATATGATAGTTGTCTTTCTCCAATTGACTTATTTCGCTAAGCATAATACCCTCTAGTTCCAACCATGTCGTCGCAAATGGTAAGACTTCATTTCTTTTGATGGCTGCATAGTATTCCATTGTATATATATACACCACATCTTCTGTATCCATTCATCTGTTGATGGACATCTAGGTTCTTTCCATAACTTGGCTATTGTGGACATTGCTGCTATAAACATTCAGGTATACGTGCCCTTCGGATCACTACGTTTGTATCTTTAGGGTAAATACCCGGTAGTGCAATTGCTAGGTCATAAGGTAGCTCTATTTTCAATTTTTTGAGGAACCTCCATGCTGTTTTCCAGAGTGGTTGCACCAGCTTGCATTCCCACCAACAGTGCAACAGGGGTGGGGGTTAAGGTGGTAGGAAAAGAAAAAATGAAACAAGATGGGATCAGGAGGGAGACAAACCAAAAGAGACTCTTAATGTCATAAAACAAACTGAGGGGGGTGGGGGGGAGGGGGGTTGGGAGAGGGTGGGGGGGCTACATTATATGTTTAAATTAAAAAAAAATGCTTAAAAAAAAACACACACACACAACATGGTCCAACCATATACTGTCCACAGAAGATTCACTTTAGATCCAAAGATGCAAAGAAAGTGCAAGCAAAAGTATGCAAATAGTAACCAAAAGAGGGCAAGGCTAGTAAAACTAATATCAGACAAAATATATTTTAAATCAAAAAAGATTACAAGAGACAAAGAAGGGCATTATATATTAATAAAAGTTTCAATACAGCACTAAGATATAACAGTACCAAATCATCAACCAAAATATATAAGGCAAGATTGGCCAAATTAAAAGAAGACGTAGACATTTCTACAATAAGAGTTGGAAACTTCAATACCCCACTTTCAATAATGGATGGAACAGATATAAGATAAGGAAATAGAGGACTTGAACAACACAATAAAGCAACAATATCTAACAGGCATATATAGGACACTCTACTCAATGGCAACAAAATATTCTTCCCAAGTGCACACAGGACATTCTCCAGGACAGACCATATTTTAGGCAATAGAGCAAGTCTTAATGGATATAAAATGTCTTCTCCAACTACAGTAGGATGGAGACAGATTTAATAACAGAAGGAAAACTGGAAATTTCATATATATGTATACATATGTATAGAAATTAAACAGCTACTCTTTTTTTTTTAAGATTTTATTTATTTATTTGACAGAGAGAGATCACAAGTAGGCAGAGAGGCAGGCAGAGACAGAGAGAGGGGGAAGCAGGCTCCCTGTTGAGCAGAGAGCCCGATGTGGGGCTCAATCCCAGGACCCTGGGACCACGACCCAAGCCGAAGGCAGAGGCCCTAACCCACTGAGGCACCCAGGTACCCCTAAACAACTACTCTTAACCAACCAATGGATAAAGAAGAAATCACAAGAGAGATCAGGAAATATCCAGAGATGAATGAAAATAAAACATGAAACTATAACATTTAAAACTTAGGGGATGTGGGGCGCCTGGGTGGCTCAGTGGATTAAGCCGCTGCCTTCGGCTCGGGTCATGATCTCAGGGTCTTGGGATCGAGCCCCACATCGGGCTCTCTGCTCTGTGGGGAGCCTGCTTCCTCCTCTCTCTCTGCTTGCCTCTCTGCCTACTTGTGATCTCTGTCTGTGAAATAAATAAATAAAATCTTTAAAAAAAAAACAACTTAGGGGATGTAATGAAAGATGTGCTAAGGGGGTAATATGTAGCTATAAATGCTTACATTAAAGAATGAGAAAGATCTGAAATCAACAACCTAACTTTAGGATTTAAGGAAGTATAAAAAGAACAACGAACTAAGTCCAAACACAGCAAAAAGAAATAATAAGAGTCAGAGCACAGATAAAATATAAAAAAAAAAAATACAGAAAATCAGTGAAACCAGAAGCTGGTTCTTTGAAAAGATCAAAATTGACAAACCTTTAGCTAGAATGACTAAGGAAAAAAGAGAAGACTCAAATTACTAACATAAAAGTTAAGAGTACATTTTTACAAATTTTACAGATAAATAAAGCATGGAAGAAAGTACTTTGAACAATTGTACACCAATAAACTGGATAACCTATATAAATGGGCAAATTTCTAGAAACACAAAACCAACAAAGACCAGGGATACGTATGTGGGTCAATCAGTTAAGTGTCTGCCTTTGGCTCAGGTCATGATCCCAGGGTCCTGGGATCAAGTCCCACATCAGAATCCTTGCTTAGCAGGCCACATCAGAATCCTTGCTTAGCAGGGAGCCTGCTTTTCCCTTTGCCTGCTCCTCCCCCTGCTTGTGCTCTCTCTCTTTCTCTCTAGCAAATAAATAAGTAAAATCTTAAAAAAGAGAAAGAAAGAAAGAATCATGCTATAACTAGTAGGATACTGACTCAGTAATCAAAAAGCTCAGGTACAAAGAAAAGCCCAGGCCTGATGGCCTCACTGGTAAATTCTACCAAACATTCAAAAAAGAATGAACACCAATCCTTCTCAAACTTTTCCCAAAACTTGAAAGGGAAGAAACACTTTATAACTCATCCTGTGAGCTCAGCTTACCCTGACATGAAAGTCAGACAAAGATACAAAATGGAAGAAAAAAACCACGGACTAGTATCGTTTATGAGCATTGATGCAAAAATTCTAAACAAAATATTATAAAAATGAATTTAACACCACATTAGAAGGGTTATACACCATGACCAGGTGAAATTTATTCCTGAAATTTAAGTATGGTTCAACATACAGAAGTCGGTCAATGTAATATACCACATTAAAAGTATGAGGGAACATTGACATGATCATCTCAATTGATGCAGAAAATGCATTTGGCAGAATCCAACACCCCTTCATGATTTAAAAAAAATGAAATAAGGGCGCCTGGGTGGCTCAGTGGGTTAAAGCCTCTGCCTTCGGCTCAGGTCATGATCTCAGGGTCTTGGGATCAAG
>RCUC01069890.1:0-11989 GCA_003697995.1 Taxidea taxus jeffersonii | reverse complement strand
TAGATGAGAAGAAATGGTAGATGGGGGTAAATAGGGAGGGCCCTGTTATGGACTGAAGTTTGCAGACACCCCCCTCCCCATTCATACGCTGAGGTCATAAATCCCAGTACCTCAGAAGGTGGCTGTATTTGGAGAGGTTAATTATGTTGAAGTGAGGTCATTAGAGAGGGGCTTAATCCAATATGGGGCTGTCTTTATATAAAGGGGAGATTAAGAAACAGACATACACCAATGAAAGATCGATGTGAGGGAGACAAGCCAAGGAGAGAAGCCTCAGAAGAAACTAACCCTGCCAGCACCTTGACCTTGAACTTCCAGCCTCCAGAACTGTGAACAAAATCAATTTCTGGTTTTTAAACCACCTACCCCATGGTGCTTTGCTATGGCCACCCTAGAACATGAATCCAGGGGCGCATGAACAAGTGGTGACAGTGAAGAGCCCTTTTTTTTCCTAGTGGGAAAGAAGAAACAATGATAGATTTGAACCTTTTAGAATTCAATATGTCAATCTGGCCTCATTGAAACAAGTTCTGGCCTTCCTATTCCTCTGATGTAGCCACATTGTATGTAGGAGGGTTTGGGCTAATTGTAGGGCACACATAAGGACCTCAGAAGCTCCAGAGAAAACCTGACCTAGACTCCCCATACTTTCAGGCTATTTCATGTATCTATAGAATTTTAAGGAAGTCTATCAACCAGTTAATATTTGTACATCAGTGTGGCAAGGTATCATTATTATAGGAGTAGATGGGCACCATTTTTGTTTTACTGGAGGGAAATCCAATGTGAATAAAAGAGCAACTTTTCAAACATGACATTTAATCCATGCATGTAAATCAAACTGAGAATCTATTATTCATTATTAAAAGGGGTGGCATATTTTTATTACACTGAGAATGAAACACAAATACTGTGAAAAATTTAGTGCCTCTTCTTGAAATTTTAAGACACTTATCATGCAGTCAGCTGGCTGGTACTGGCACTCATTTTAAAATATTGCCATGAAATTAATAAGTATGAAGTTTTATGCCTGAAAAGAGGATGCTCAATTTCAGTGAAATAGGCAAATTTATTTTTTATTTAAGGCTTCCTAAATACTTAAGATGGTAAAGTACTCCAGTAATGTTCTGATTCCAATATGTATATGAAGAATATAGTTCATATTCTTGTCATTATTAGTCATGGCCACAATGTTCTTCCCTGAAGTGCTTTCTGAAAACTGCATATATCAGAAACTGATTAAAGTGACCTAAAGTATTAATTCTTAAAATATGATGAACCCAACATTTTGCAAGAGGTTATTTTCTATGTGACATTTAATATCAAAAAATTGAAATGATTTTAATAACTCATAGGAAGGAGCAGTCTTAGGAAAACTAGAACCTGAATGTGATTACTTTTATTGATTATTGATTATAACCATTAATAACGAATAATCTGGGAGTATATTATATTATGCAGTTTTAGAAAGTTTTCCTCTATATTAGTTGGAGGAGGGTTTTTTGTTTGTTTGTTTGTTTTTTGTCAGTGCTTGGAATGGTCAACTTCTGTTGGTCAAGAGGTCCCCCAGAGAACCTAGAATGCAAACAGCTTTACCTGAATGGCATGGATGGCCACTGACCATGCATCCCACTCTCGGCAGTGAGCTGGTTCTGCTAAGTTTCAACACTTCAGGAAAACACTTAATCTCACTGGCCTCAGTGTCCTCATCTGTACAATGGGAATCTAATACCTAATTCATAGGGATTTTGTGAGGATTGATTAACACGGTGTATAAAGTACTGAGCATAGTGGGTTGCGTGTAGGAAATAATGCTTTGCTCTAACTATTTTTATCACTACAATAATAGTCCACCATATAGAATGTTCACTCTTTTCCTCTGCGTTAGGTTTCTCCAGCTCTTCAAAACATCCCTTCAAGAAATATTAGCTAATCCAGCCTTGATTTATTTCCTTGAAGACAGCTCAGTTTCCATTAAATTTATCTGATACTGTTTTGTCTCTACTCATTGCTATTGAGTGATGTGAAGGGTTTTAAGGCCTTCAGTGTGGAAATTCACTTTATTACTGTGCCTCATAGTCTCTGGCAGAGAGGAAGAGTAAGATGTAATTAAGTGCCTGCAGTGTGTCAAGTTCTTCACTGTACTCTTAATACACACAATCAATGCAAACTTCACACAACCCAATCTATTGTTAAACCCATTTTGCAGGGATGCTTGGGTGGCTCAGTTGGTTAAGCGGCTGCCTTCGGCTCAGGTCATGATCCCAGCGTCCTGGGATCGAGTCCCACACTGGGCTTCTTGCTCGGCAGGGAGCCTGGTTCTCCCTCTGCCTCTGCCTGCCTCTCTGTCTGCCTGTGCTCTCTTTCTCTCTTTAACGAATAAATAAAATATTTTAAAAAACCCATTTTGCAGATAAGAGAAACTGAGGTTTTAGAGATGAGGACTTACCCAGATGTCAGAAGCTGAAACTGCAATCTAGGTATGAATGACCCCACAGTCCAAACACTATGGACTGTGTTCACAATCTGGCCTAAAGGAAGCAGCAAAAACATATATATATATATATTTTTTTTCCAAATCTCTAAAATATTCATCAATTCACATTCTATTTCTTTGTATTTTTACCAGACTTACTTCTATTTCTGAAGCCAAGTCCCTCCCTCTTTTAGGGTTCTTCTCTGTCTTTTTGGAGGACAGATTTGGTATCATATAGTAAACTAACATTTGGGAATGAGGTTCTTAACATTACATGACATGGACAGGTGGTCATTTAATTTTAAGACTATTTGGTAGCACTAGAATGTGAACTTCTTGGGAGTAGGAACATGGGACTATTTTGTTCATTGTTGTATCTCTAGCACCTAGAAATGTGGCTGTCTTAAATATCTCTAACATGAACAAATCTAAAAAATTCAGTCTCATTGCAGGCTTTAAATGGTCAACTATTGCCTGCCTCTTAGTTGAAAATTTTTTTTAACTTTGAAAACATTTTGGTGTTTTATGCAGATTGACATTCTTTATTTTATTGCAAATGCTTTTGTAATGCCACAAATCTATCCTTGCCCTCTGTGTCTGCTCTCTACATCTGTTCACATCTGATGTATTCAGAGTTAAGAATGCCCTAGTTACCAAATAGTAGTTCTTGTTCACTTTGCATGCAATTCAACAATCAAATCATCTTGAATTCTCTAAAGAGGAGAAACTTGCTTCTATATTTGAACTCGCTTACATTCAGAGGAAATATATTTTCATATTTCAACATCTATACAAAATGCTTCACAATTACTTCTAAGGCCCTAATTCTCGTATGAACACCGAGCGAAGTCACAAAGGGCTGAGTAGGATAAAGAATGTCTCCAAGGCCACATGGCCTGTTCATTGCCAAGAAGAGAGCCAGTTATCTTTTCGCATTTATCGGTCTCATACATATACCAGGCTGTAGTCAATGACTTTTCAACCGATGGGGCTCTCAAAGCTCATGGTGAAGGCAGGGAAATGATTTCTGTTCAAACAAAAGCATCATGAACTCAAGGACCGTTGAAAGTCAGTCTAGTAAACTGCAAATCAGATCACAGCAAGCCTCTGCTTATGATTTTCCAGTGGCTCTCCATGGCATTGAGAATAAAATCTAAATTCCTTACCTGGGCCTTCAGACTGTATGCGATCTCTATCCCCTTCTCTCATTTTATTTAATAGTCCTTCCCTGCTCATATGTTTCACTCCACTCCTTTCCAGTCTCTGAATACAACCAGCTCATTCTTGTTGCAGGGCCGTGGGATTGCTTGTGGCTTCCTGCCTAGGAGGGCTCTTCCTTCCACTGTGATGTTGCTGGTCTCAGGTTAACTCTCCCTTTCTTCAACTAGATGTTCTTAATAGAACAGCTCCTCTGGTCATTCTCCAGTATATCACTATTTTATCTTGATTATTTCCAACATCAGTAGTGATAAATTAGAGCATCAGTTACTATTAAAATTGTCTTATTTGGCTATTGATGATCCCTTCCTGCACTAGACAGTAGCTCAAAGAGAAAAGAAAGTTTCTTTGTTTTCATTCCATTATTTTTATCCTCAGTGCCAGAAATGGTACAATGTGAGCATTTAATAAAATGTCTGTGAATGAATGATTGAATGAATGGAAGGAAGTGGTAAAGTAGGATATCATTTTTGATATAGTCAAATCAACAATTTAGTATCTGGGAAAATGTGAGTGAATCATTACTTTCCTAATTGTTTTTCCGTCACCTGTAAAATGGGCTAATATCAATGCTATAATAGGATTGACATGTAGATCAATTGTGATAATGTGTATGTAAGAGCCTTGTAAAATAGAAAATGCTGCCCAGGTATTATTGTTATGAATAGATATCTTTGGTGCAAAGTGGGTGGCCCAAAGGAAAAATGTTGATTAGCAATCATTGCCAAAAGTTTTCTCCTTTCCAAATGATATATTTGCCTGCTCCTTGTAAAACCATTTGTGGTTAATTTGTTGGTCTTTGATCTAATCATGCTGCAGATGTTCAGGGATGCCATCTTTTTGTGCATTGAGGCTCAGTCACAGGGGCTTGGAAAAGTAATGGGCTGTGCCCAATTTTTCCCCAATGTGTTCAACTCTCAGGGACAATGAAGGGAAAATTTATCTTTTGCCTAACAAGGAGAAACTGAAAAGAAAATTCAACTTTTTGTTTTCACAGTAAAAAAAAAGGGGGGTGTAGAAATCCCAGAACTGAATTTTCTAAATTAAAATATTCAATTAGATTTTGCCATCTCCCTAGAGTGAAATATTCTTAGTTGAACATTTGAGTAGCATGTGAAGAGATGAGTTATGACATATTGAGGTTGAGGTCAGGTAATGGAATTTCAATATAATGAGATGACATGCCATATATTTCCTCTTGATTTCAGTCATGTTTGATAGGAAAAGGGGGAAAGGTCATTTTTTTAGCCCATAATTATTCAGGTATGAATCAGTTTGATTTTAGACAGAAACGTGGTTGCCCTAAGCTGTGTAAGTCATATGATCAAGGACACACAAACCTGTCTTATCTTTGTGTCCATATTGGATGGTGTTACTCAAAATGTGGCCTGAAGAACCACTTGAATTACCTTTACCTTGGCATACTCATTAAAATTTATATTCTCAAGCCTCACCCCAAGTTACTGATTCAAGGATGAGAATGAGCCTGGAAATCTGCATTTTTGATAAGCACCCTTGAATAACTCTTACACAAATTAAACTTGGGGGACTGGGAGTCGAGATCCTTGAGGATGCCATTGTATGTTTATCGATGTTTCTCAAATGGTTATGTTAGTTGTTGAGAAATCCAAAAATTAGATTCAGGGACTGTAGGTTTTGAGAGATCATGGAATTAAACACACATTTCAGAAAGATTGCTCTGAATGACTAATTTGCAAGCTGTCTGGTGAATCTAGCCCTTCAGAAAGACCCACCCGTTAAGGATCCTGGAAAATGGGGTTTTATTGTAGTAAAACTGTTTTTTTTTCTTGGTAAGCTCATGTCTACTTTCAATGGCTGAACTCAGAGTAAGCAATTTAAGAGAGAACAGGAGTAAACACAGGGAGGAAGAGCCTTAGATTCTCAGTGTGTAGGGATCAAGAAGAGAAGTAAATAGGGCAGAGAAGAATGACCATGGGTTTCTTCTCCATGAAGCCAAGGTAGGCTTTCTGTTGCTGCACCTCCTACATTCAGGAAGCATAATAGCATGAATGGTTCTGCCAAAAGTCAGAAACCAGCTCCACTCTCTACATCTCTTTTCAGTGTGACCTGACGCTCAGTCTTTTTGTCTGACTTGTGTCATTCATAAAAATGGAGTTAATAATAAAATCTACTTCATTGAATTACTGTGGTGATTGAGTTGACAAGGATAAAGTGATTTAAAAGTTTCCTTGCATTTCGTAAACTTTCAACAAATGTTCACTTTTGATAGACTACCTTCTAGGATTAAGGAAAAGAAACAAAAAATCAATTTTCTTTAGAAAAAACAGGGACCTGGAATGACTACATTTGCACAGGAGAGAGCACAGTTTTCCAATGGTGTAGGAAGTAAGATTTTTCTCTCAGAAGCTATGACAGTAGTAGCTGTCACCACCCTCTGTCCTTGATCCTTAGTCCAAGATAAATTTCCAAGAATAATTACTTTCTTTTATCCCACAGCAGAAAGACTGGGGATTAGAGCTAATTTGTCTATTTATTTATCTTGGCTGAGGGAATGGAGAGGCAAATAATGGTACTATAACACTCTCACTAGATAACCTAGATTACTCTGTGCTGTGGTATCAATTCCCACTCATCTGTCCAGAGCTGTCTGCCTCAGAAAGAACATTTTGTGATTTCTACTGCAAATTAAGTGAATTTATTTACTTCCTGGACTCCCCTTATTCCTTAGAATGATAGTCTTGGAAGACACCGTTTAGTTTATTACCCATTCTGTATACCTGCCACCTTTCCTTTGTCACCACTGTCATCCCCCTCGTCGAACCCCCAACTACTACCACCAGCATTTAATAAATGGTAAAACAAAGATCCGGAGATGGTAGGATTCCTCCTTAAGTGAGAAGTTGGGATTTGACCTCATGTTTGTCTGATGCCAAAGCCCATGCTTTTAACCTCTAGGATATATAGTTTCTCTTTTAAAGCAGGGCAGCAATTAAAAAGGATGGGAATGAACAATTAAGATTCAAGTAATCTATACATAAAGTCAAGAGAACCACTTAAGATGCATTTAGAAGAATCAGAATCGAAGCCATGTGTGAGCAGGACCATGGTAGACTTACTGGCAACAATGTAAGCATTATGGAGTATTCTGCTTTATATATAGAAGGACAGACTATATGAGTATTTGCATGTTCCTCTAATATTGGCTTTGTCATGAACCTGACAAAAACCACTACACCCTTGACTTAATCTCCGGTGACTTAGACCTGTGGTTCTGAGCTCTTTTGGCACAATAATCATCTTTATGGAACAGTTAAGACTGGACTTGAGTAAATACAAGGCAGGGCCAGCAAAGATGTCTACACTAGCTTGGTTATTCTATGGTAACAAAAAAATCCTCATGACATCTCAGTGGCTTAATATAGTAGAAGCTTATTTTTCACTTAAGCTCTATGTCCACTTCAGGAAAGCAGGGGTTCTGTTGAACCCATTCTCATTCTGAGTCAAAGAGTGTTTGAAAGAGCACCATCTGGAATGTCACTTGTCACTGTGGCAAAAGAGAACTCTCAAAGGTCTAGAACCAAGAATAAATGCTCCAACCAGGAAGTGATACTTATTATGTTCACTTAAAGATCATTGGCCCAAACCAGTCAAAGGTCCCACCCAACCACCATGGAGCTTGGAAGTGCAATCCTGCCATATGCTTAGAAGGTGAAGAGCTAGAAATATTTAACCAACAGCATTAATGACATCATGGCTTCTCAGGAATGACCGGGGAGCTTCCTAACAATTAGAACTGTTCTCATATGGTTTAACTTACCATATAAATTGGCAAACCTTCCCATCACTGTAGGGGTCAGGTAAAGAATGAACAACTGTCTTGCATATTATAGAACCAATTTCTAACTGAGCAAGGGATTGAATATAACACATTTTCTCCATTTTTGTGTTGTATATATCATCAGTAATTTTATTAGATAATCTGTATTTCTCAACAAATTTCTAAAAATGCCCTTTTCTGAGGTCATTGTGTATTTACAACTCTTTTCTTCCTATAGTAATTATTCACTTTATGTTTAAGTGCTTTAAAATTCTTAGAAGAACTTAGTAATTGTTATGAAAACACATAAGTCTCCTAGCCCATATCTGGCCCCCACCTGCCTGTAGTTCTGCTTGAGGACCTACAGATTAGAAACTATTAGCTCAAAGTATTGTTCAAACTGAAGACCCCAAAATTCCTTAGTTATAATGAGTAGAATTTGGGAAAGGAAGAAGGATTTCCTGATAAAGAGGTTCTTATGAGCCTTTATGTGTGTGTGTGTGATGGGCAGACATTCAAGACAATAATTTTGACAGTACTTAATATGTATGTGTATGTATTATATATTTTAATATATGCAAGTTTAATAGGAAATAATACTAGAAAGTTAGATTGTGGTGAGGCTGCATTAGGGCTTTAATGTGATGCTAAGGAATTACAAATTATATGGTAAATATAAGGTGATAAGATGTCAGTTATGCAAGAAACAGCCTACCAAGAAGCAAAAAGTGGAGGTTATTCTTAACCAAAGTTTCTGGAAACCTTTTGTTCAGTGCCAGAGAGAAGAGTAACTATATGACCAGAATAATACAGTACAAAAAGAAAGAAAGAAAGAAAGAAAGAAAGAAGGGAAGTAAGAAATAAAGAAGAAAGAAAGAATTTTCCATACAATATAAATATTTTTATATTATACTCAGGACTTCACAATAAAGAAATATGGATATTTGACCAAGTATGACCCTTTCTTTGACAGCCAATAATAAACTTTTCTGTTACATATTATAGATGGTGCTGTATTTTTAAGATTTTTTATCTTTCATATTTAACAGTTAGACTATGATAAGCTTAGGGGTTATTTGCATATTATTTTGTCTTGTTAGGATTTTCTGAGCTTCCTTGGTTTTTTGGGTTGATATCTTTCATCCATTTTGGTAAATTCTCAGCAATCATCTCTTCAAAATTTTTTCTCTGCAACCATTGTCTCTCCCTTTTTCCTTCAGGACTCCAATTATGTGTATTCATTCTTGTCCCAAAGATCTTACAGGCTCGGATCTTGTTTTTTCTTTTTCCTGTTTTCATTTATTTTATCTTTGTGTTTCAGGTAGGATATTTTTATTGATTTCTCATTGAGTTCATCTATTCTTTTCCTGCTATGTCCATTTCTACTGTCCACTCAATAAACTTTTCAAGTATTTTATGACTTTTTTTTTGTTCTAAAGTTTTTACAAGTTCTCTCCTGGAGTTTCCTCCCTTCAACTATTTATTTCTATCTTTTCCTCTATTTTTTTATCCTAATTATGATTGTTTAATGTCTTTGTTAATTCTAACATCTGGGTGGTTGTGGGTCAGTTTCCATTGGCTGTTATCTTTTGCCTAGACATCATATATTCCTGCTTCTGTGGGCCAGACACAGTATATAAAGGACTTGTAAAGTCTGAAGTAGGAAATATTTATCCCTCACTAAAAAGCTATCTCTGTCAGGAAGCTGGGATAAGGGAACGATCTCTCTGGTTAGAATTAAGCTAAGTTGGGGTTAAGTTATAACTTTAGTTAGTTTTAATTCATCACTGGTTTTCAAAAGTCTTGAGAGATAAACAATTTCTCCTTCCAGTCTGGCTTGGTGTCCAAACACCTTATAACTGGGACTCTGCTGTGCTCCCCAGCTCTGTCTCAGGATTTTTGTGCCACTGGAGATCTTTCTTGGACTCTCACCCTGGACCCAATTACTCACATGCTGCTGAGTTCTGGATATAAGTCCTAAATTGAGAGTTGGTAGATGGTGAGGACTCACTGTGTATCTGGGGGCTCCTATGTATTCAATATTCCACGTTAGTCCAAGATTGCTTTACGTTTGACCAGTTTCTCCTTCTACCTGTAAAGTCTCTCACCCAGTGACAGGTCTGGTACCTCACCTGTTTCCTGGGATTAAAGCCCCCATTGAGTCTTAGTTCATATATGAAAGACTTATTCCTCTCTGAGATTTAGTTTCCCCTAAGTTTCTTTGTGTCCTCAGTTCCCCCGAGGGTTCAATAATATACATAAATGTGTAACTTAACTGGTGTTTTTCTTTATTATAATGGGAATTATGGTCATTTATGATCATCCCCCTCATAATCAGAAGCAGAATTTTGAAAGTCTTCTGGTTTTTAAAGTTAAATTTAATTTTTTTTTCATCATTATTATTTATTACTAGTAAGATTTAGAGCATCTGTGGTTCTTTTTTTTTATTTTTTTATTTTTTTTTACTTTATTTAAGCTTTATTTAAACATATGATGTAACCCCACCACCCTCACCCAACCCCTCTTCCCCCCACCCCCCTCAGTTTGTTTTATGCTTAGCGATATAAATTTAATTTTTTAAGATTATATTTATTCATTTGAGAAAGAATGAGAAGGGGAGAGAGCACAAGTAGGGGAAGCATCGGAGGGAGAAAGGAAATCAGGCTCCCAACTGAACAGGGAGCCTGATGACGTGGGGCTCAATCCCAGGACCCTGGGATCATGACTTGAACCTAAGGCAGATGTTTAACTGATTGAACCAACCAGGTGCCCCATGGGTCTTCTGTTTTTGAAATCACTTTGTTAATTTTTTTCTGATTATAAAAATAATAATCCTTTTCAAAATTCCAGGAAGTCCAAAAGATTGAAGAATATTTTATCAATATACATTTTCATCATTTTGAAAGACTATCCTACTCCTCTCTGCTTTGCTTCACTTTCATACTATTTGGTACCCAAGTGGAAAGAACTTTACTTTCTTTTCCAATTTTCCATGCAACCTTCAGCCTTCAGAATTCTTGTTTGCTTCTTGGACTTTGCTTGTTTGTTACTCTCCTTTCACATGCACATTCTGGGCTATGGAAGATGAAATGTGTCATCCTAGGTCACCCAGTGAACTTAAGCTCTATAGTGTCTCCTCCTTCAAAAAGTAGGCTCTTCTTGGTACTCAGAAAATTAGGGACATTGTGACCTCCCAACCACCAGGACTCTCATAATGAGATGGCAGTGGCGGTTGGCAGAGACCAGTACATTTATTTCCTTCATTACATAGCATTCTATTACATTATATAGCATTCAATCCCTCATTATATAGCATTCAATTCAATTATGCTCATGGAAATATTACATCATAAGACAGCTGCGGAAGTATTCAGGTTTATGGAAAGGATCCTTTGAGAGACACAATGAAACTTAGTGATCCTTTGTTGCCAAAAAGGAAAAAAATGAGTCCCCAGCTACATATTACAGAGCAACCGATCTCTCCTATGATACACAGTGAGGGAAAAACACTTAAAGATTAAATAAGATAATACAACTGTTGTCAGATAAAGTAAATTCTTTTATTTGATAGCATATAGCTCTTATCCTGCTTTTCAATCAGTACCACTGACTAGATTTTGTCATGTTCATATATTACTTTTTTTTCCAGCTGTCAGGGTAGTTACACGTGACTCTTCTATCTTGTAAAATAGGTTGCAGTGGAGTTTCCTTTTGTGCATGAGAATTGGCTTCTTATTTACATGGTTACAGTGGTCATGTGCTAGCCTGGTGGTTATAGGTTATGTCTGGTAGCCTTGAACAGTTGTTCCTCATATGCAAATTATACTGGTATTTTACATTTTTACAGATGAACTTTTACCTTGATACGTTCTTTTCTTCTTTATTAAATAAACTGTAATCTAATTCATCTTGGAAATAGTTGAGATAAAGTCTTCAGATAATAATAATAATAATAACCATTATTATTATTATGTGCATTTCATGCTTTTAGGACCATTTTTATACTTATTGTCCAGCCTTATAGTTTTATAGTTGTATCAATTTTGTGAGGAAATGCTTATCCCCTGGTCTTTTATTTGTTTTATTTTGTAAACTTCATTGACTTATCCTAGACAAAGCACAAGTGGGAGGGGGATGGGGAGAGGGAGAAATAATTTCAAGCAGACTCTGAGCTGAGTGGGGAACCCGATGTGGGGTATGATCTCACCACCCTGAGATTATGACTTGAGCCAAAAACAAGAGTCGGATACTTAACAATCTGTGCCACCCAGGTGTCCCTTCTGGTCATTTATCAGTGAGGGGAATTGAGTACATCAAAACCTTGATACAAAAAAAGAAGTGATAGGGGCGCCTGAGTGGCTCAGTGGGTTAAGCCTCTGCCTTTGGCTCAGGTTATGATCTCAGGGTCCTGGGATGCAGCCCCGCATCAGGCTCTCTGCTCATCAGGGAGCCTGCTTTCCTCTCTCTCTCTCTGCCTGCTTCTGTCTATTTGTGCT
>RCUC01069887.1:0-18209 GCA_003697995.1 Taxidea taxus jeffersonii | reverse complement strand
AAGGGTTCTGCCACATCTATATGCATGGCAGCTGAGTGCCCCGAGGAGCGCTGCCATCTTTAATTCAAAGGTATGCCTACTCTGGGAGACAAGGAACACATCCTGTGATTCTTCAGAATGGGAACCACCAGTGGGGACGGCTGCATTTTATACAAGGTTAGCACATCAGCTGTCAACATTTAAGAAGCCTCCCTCCTCCGCAACCTCTGGCACTTGGCAGAGAGTTCTGTGTGGCCTGGAGTAGTTCTTTCATTACGGTTGCCCTGGGGCCCACCACAGTGCTGGAGGGATCCAACGCCTGGGTGCCAAACTGGGTTTGCACGAACCTGGCTTGGGGCTGTCTTATATCCGGGCACCTGTCTACTTCAGCAATTCAGTAAGAGACTTATGAAAGCGAGAACCGTGAGGGCTACATTTGGGGAATTCTTTTGTAATGGGTGTGCGTAAGAAGGATTCTGGGCTACTTTTATTGATGGGGAGGAATTGGAAAGCAGCTTGCTGGCCGACCTGGGAAAGAGAACTGTGTTTGCAGAGGTGTTTCAGAGCCAGGACAGCAGCTTCTAAGAGAGAACAGGCTGAAGAAGTGTGCAAGAAATGAGAAAAATGTAGAAAGAAGGTGAATAAGCCCAGAGACCTCGATCCGTCTGGATTGGTGTCATGCCTTGGCCAGCGCAGACCTTGAACCTGTCAACTAGTCAACCAAATTTCTCATCCAGTCAGTGATTCACTGACCCAACGAAGACATTTTTAGTACTGAAAATGAGATCACTTACTCATTTGGAGTGCATTCAGTTACTCAACAAATACTTATTGAGCGACTTCAAAGGAAACATAGATCCCATTCCTGTCTTTGAAGACATAAGCTCCCCTATGGAACCAGGCAATTCCACAATTATAATGCAGTAGGACAGGTCCTGTGAAGAGAATATCCACAAAATGGCAAGGGGAGCATGGGAGGAAAAGTCATCCCCCTGGGGATCCAGAAAAGGTAGTGTAAGGGGGCAGTATTTGAGTTGGGACTTGAAGACTATTTGTAAGTTAGCTGAGGAATGCGGGTGGATGAAGTATGCGCTTGGAGGGGAAAGGTACAGAAATGTGCTGTGTAGGGTCATACAGAAGAAGGACAGATAACTAAGCACCTAACACAGCCAGCATCACCACTGCAGACACTGTGGACTAGAAGTGGAAGTGGGAGACTTACACTACTTGTGCTTCCCTCAACAAGCTTGCGACTGTGCGAGTGATAGAGACACAAACAGGATCCAATAGCTACAACTCAAGGTAGAGTGAGATGAGCTCTATTCAGGCGACCCTATCCCTCATGGCCATATATATGGGTGCTTCTCTGTCCATGAAGCTCTCTCATAGCCTTATGTCACTTAGGAGGGCATCATCCTTAATCGCCATCAACCAAACTTGCCCCAATATATAAATAACAAACATAAATTACATCTCACACCCATGAGGATGGCCAATTCTCAAAAAAGCAGAAGATAACACATGTTGGCAAGGAAGGAGAGAAATGGGAACACTTGTGTGCTATTGGTGGGAACGTAAAATGGTGTAGCCACTACGAAAGAGTATGAAGGTTCTTCAAAATATGAAACACAGGATTACCATATGATCCAGTAATCCCACCTCTGAGTCTGTAGCCAAAGGAATTGAAAGCTGAGTCTGGGATAGCAGCTCTATTCACAACAGCGGACGCACAGAAGCAACCCAAGTATCCATCAACAGATTAACAAAATGTGGTACCTACAAATGATGGAATGCTGTTCAGTCTTAAAAAAGGAAGGACATTCTGGGGCACCTGGGTGGCTCAGTGGTTAAGCCTCTGCCTTCGGCTCAGGTCATGATCTCAGGGTCGTGGGATCGAGCTCCAGATTGGGCTCTCTGCTCAGCGGGGAGCCTGCTTCCCCCTCTCTCTGCCTGCCTCTCTGCCTACTTGTGATCTCTCTCTCTCTGGCAAATAAATAAATAAAATATTAAAAAAAAGGGGGGGGGCGCCTGGGTGGCTAAGTGGGTTAAAGCCTCTGCCTTCGGCTCGGGTCATGGTCTCAGGGTCCTGGGATCGCGCCCCGCATCCGGCTCTCTGCTCAGCGGGGAGCCTGTTTCCTTCTCTCTCTGCCTGCCTCTGCCTACTTGTGATCTCTGTCTGTCAAATAAATAAATAAAATCTTAAAAAAAAAAAAAGGAAGGAGATTCTGACACATGCCACAACAATCTTGATGGCCTGATGCTACATGAAATAAGCCAGTCACAAAAAGACCAATACTGGATGAGTCCATGTCTATGAGGTACCTAGAATAGCCAAGTTCATGGAGACAGAAAGTAGAAGAGTGGTCATCACAGCTGTGGGGAGGGAAAATGAGCTTGTTTAGTGGGCACAGTTTCAGTCTCACAAGGTGAGAACGTTTTAGAGATCTTGCAACAACGTGGACATACTTGACACTACTGAAGAGTACACATAAAGACAGTTACAATGGAGAACTTTATATTACATGTACTTTTAACCACAAAAAAATATTTTTAATTACAGTCCTGGGGGAGTGATGGTACAAATGGTGATTTTTCTTCAGCAGTAGGAAAATACAGCTCAGACTTCTGGGAACAACGGAGAGGTGATGGCCACTCCTGAGCTCACCGGGCTGGCTGCAGGGAATGCTGTTATCTGCTCCCTACTGGCTGTGGATGAAGCCAGTGCTCCCGATTGCCCACCCCCTGCAATGTTCTCATCTCTCCTTTGAAGGAAGGTGCTGTTGGCTTAGCAAGAGAGCAGATGATCCGCCTGAAATCACACAGTGTGGGGAAACAACACTCTGAGGTCTGAAACACGCACGTGTAGTGGCCTAGGAGTGGAGTGGGCTGTGTACGTGCGACAGGCTGCCAAGGAAAAAATGACTCTGTCACAAAGAACCAGAAGTCACAGGCCACTGTCTTAAGTGGTTTTCTTTTTTCAAAGTGCTGCGGGAAAAAAATAATTCCACAAATTCATCTCCTTGGTAGAAACAATGGAGGTGAAGTTTTCCTTTCTATTGACGTAAAAACTATCATTCAAAACATGGCCCCATTTTTGTTCTGCGCTGGCTCACGGGGGGCACTTGGTCAACATCTGTGGAGTGATCAAATGGATGGAAGGTTGTTGTACCATGAGCAACTGAAAAAGTTTCTCACACAATTAAATAAATTCCTTGTCTCTCTCTTCCTGCATCCATGGAGTTCCCACAGCCAGAATTCTAAGCCCCAAACATCTGATACTTGACTCCATTCCCAGAGCTTATCTCAGATACAAAAAAATGTAATATGATAAGGATGTTCTTTTTTTTTTTTAAGATTTTATTTATTTATTTGTTAGAGAGAGAGCGAGTGAGCACTGGCAGGCAGAGGCAGAGGGAGAAGCAGGCTCCCTGCCGAGCAAGGAGCCCGATGCGGGACTCGATCCCAGGATCGCCGGGATCATGACCTGAGCCCAAGGCAGCTGCTTAACCAACTGAGCCACCCAGGTGTCCCTGATAACGATGTTCTAATGAAGTCTACTAGTGAACAGGATGGGACAGCTGGGGGCAACGGCAGAAAACAGAATGTAGACATAGTTCTTATTAACTAGAGTTGTCCAAAGCCTCCAAATTCAGCCAGACACTTACGGCAAGATGAACCCCGAAGGCCACACTGGTCTACGTCTATTCCTTTTACAGGAGACCCGAGTAAAGATACCTTTAAAAAGATGTAAACTTGTTTTCTTAACCTCAATTTACAAAATCAAATGTTCTGCATTTCACTCAGCCTTGTTAGAAACAACACAATGTTCAACCCTCGTCTCTCTCCAGGATGAGCAGGAGACACTGTGATAGCCCCAAGCAAGGGCAGTGTGCCAGGCAGAGAGACGAATTTTAATGAGGAGTGTACGCCTGACCTCTGCAGAAGGCTTCCCGGTCCTTATGGACAGGACAGCATAACCTAGAAAAACAGGAGCTGAAGGGGGAATGAGGGCTTGAGGTTCATTCTGGAGATTTGCCCACCCTTCCAGCCCTCTCTCTCTGCCTGGTCCTTGGCTCTAAGAAAAGGGAGGGGATGAAGGAACGCAGGTAGCTGGGTGCCGGAGGGAGGCAGGGGCCCTGGTGAGAGACACAGCCCCTCGGGAGACATTCTTTGGCACCGTCCCAAGCAGACTTGGCCCCAGAGGCTCTCAACTGGCTGGCTCGGCACCAGCAGTGGGCTGTAAGTGGCAAATCTGGCTTTGGGGCTTCCCTGCTCACCACAGATGGAGCCCCGGGAGGCCTAGCAGGGGCAGCAGAACATGCTATGTGCTGTGAGGTGACGGCTCCCCCCAGTCCCACAGCTCGGGACACCGTGAGGTGTAGGAGCTCACAATTTGTGTTTTTAATTAGATTCTGTTTCTAGGCCTCCACGGAGGAAAAAAAAAAGTTCTAAATTCTTATAAACAAAACTTCTGAGCTCTAAAAATAACATGAAAACATTTTTATTGAGAGTATTTCCTTTAAAAAGAATGGGTTGTGAAAATGATTCACTACTGCTTCCAGTCAGTAAAACTATATTTAAATATGATCAGAAACCTCAGAAAGCCAATTTTGATGTGGGTGTGGCCTCAGCCCATACAGCCTAAACTATCCAGCACGCGGGTCCAGCATGAGTGGCGGAAACCTGAGGACTGTCTCTGCCGGGTGACAATAGTGACACTCACACAGCAGTGGTTCTCAGTGTCAGGAAGTTTGGCCTCCTTACAGACATCTGGCAAACTCTGGACCCTCACAACTCGAGACCGGGGTCATGGGAGGGGAGAGAGGGATCCTAGGGTCTAGTGGTTAAGGCCAGAAATGTAGCTGACACACAGGACAGACCTCCCCTCCAGCCCCCCTGACAAGGAATTGTCCAGTCCAAAATGTCACTAGTGCCAAGACTGAGAAACACGGCTTGTTCTGAGGGTCCCCTAGGCTGATCCTGTTTCGATTATTTGATATGCATCAATTCATCAAGTCGACACTAGGAGAGTGGTTGTACCATTATCATTCCCGCTGCACAGCTGAGGAAGGAGGTACAGGGACATGGAGTGACTTGCCCAAGGCCACCCGGCTAGTACATGCTAAGCTAAAATTGTAGAAGGGCTTCCTGGCTGCAGAGGCTACACTGTCACCCAATTCCACACGCCTCTTGCTCCTTGTCCTCCTTGCCCACATCTAAGTAGTCACACATCCTTGAGAGCCAACCTCTTTACACCCTTTAGCTCTGTCCCCACAACTCTGTCCTATTCAGGCCTGCATCCTTGGCCTGGACCACAGACCACCAAGGACCCAGGGCTTTCCAGGCACACCCCCCGGTTAACCTCCCCCAACCTCCCATTGTTACCTGAGTAACCTCGGAACCCAAGTCTGATCGCACCTCTGCCTGCTGCTTAAAACCCTTCAACAGGTCCCTGTCGCCTATAAGGTGAAGCACAAATTCTCAGGATGCCGTCGGAACTGTAATCAGAATCATACCCTCCAGGCCTTCTCCTGCCTCCCAAATGCCTTGCACATCATTTCAAAGGTGATGCTATTCCTATCTCTCTGCCTCTACTCTGCCTCTGATACCCAGATACCCTGCTTATCTGGAAAACACCTACTGACCCTTCAAGAATCAATCCCACTGTCCCCTCTTCCAGGAAGCCTTCCCTGACCACTCCCTTCCTTGTGACTCTACCACTTCCTTCCTTCCACCACTTCTATTAAAAATGCATCACCAGGGGTGCCTGGGTGGCCCATTTGGTTGAATGTCTGACTCTTGGTTTTGAGATTTTTTTTTATTTATTTGACAGAGAGAGAGAGATCACAAGTAAGCAGAGAGACAGGCAAAGAGAGAGGGGGAAGTAGGCTCCCTGCCAAGCAGAGAGCCCAATGTAGGGCTCGATCTCAGGACCCTGAGATCACGACCTGAGTCGAAGGTAGAGGCTTAACCCACTGAGCAGATCCCATCTTGGTTTTGGCTCAGATCATGATCTTGGGATCATAAGATCAAGCCCCATGTTAGGCTCCACACGATCAGCGTGGGGTTTGCTTGAGATTTCTCTCCCCTCCACCCACCCACCGCTCCTCCTCCCCACTCACACTCTCTCTCTTTCTAAAATAAATAAATAATATCTTTTTAAAAAATGCATCACCATTTTTCTTTGTTTTCAAGTCTGTCTCTTCAGGGCAAGGAACTTGTGTTATTTTACTTCTCTCTAAAGCCTAGCCAAGTAACTGAGCAGACACTCAGCAAGTATTGAATGAATCAAAGAAGAAATATCTGGTATGGTTTGGATTCTTTCAGGCCAGAATAGATTCCCTTTGCCCTTTGTCTGCAGCAGGGAATCTCTTCAGTTGAACACTGACATTGTTAGGAAGTCCTTACGTGACACAGAAGCCTTGACTCAAGGGTCTGGTTGGATGCCTGGCAATACCACAGGTTGCCTCTTACTACTAACAGTTATCATCACCCCCTCCTTCGTCTCCCCTTCCCCAGGCTGAACACCTCCAGCTTCCCTCCTCTTCCTAACAGACATCATTTCAAGATCCCTTGTGGCTCTTACAGCATGTACTTAATTACTTAGCCAACCCCAACTGTGATGGGCCTAAGCAGAAGCTAGCCATATTTGGGAATTATAGACAGATTCCCGAGATGCTGTTTACAGTGTGTACTTCATGTCAAGGATCTCAAGTTCCAGGGCCTAAGGGCCCAGGCAGGTAAGCTCTAGGAAAGAAGTAGGCGGGAGGTGCTGGATTGGGGGGGTTGGAGGGACTGGGAATAGACCACACCTGTGACAACTCTCACTTCCAGAACCGCAGCTAACATAGGAGGCCCAGCGTTGCCAGATCTTTGGGGTTTTCAAGAAAAGCTAAACATTTGCATTTTTATGCAAGTTTTTAGATACCAGCAACTAATTTTTTTCTTAAAAATGGACAGTCGTGTACATGCCAAACCAATCGCTTTTGGTGGCCAGCTCTGGCTGCCGGCTGTCATTTGTGGCCTTGGCTTTAAAAGAATTGCTGGAATGATTCCTAAATTTGTTGTTGTATTTGGGGTTGTATTTGTATCTGTATGCACAGATACGCTGAATGTTGTGGACATACAAGAGCAGAATTTAAATGTGAAGTTAACCTAGAACTCTAGGGTGAAAAATCACTTTGAGGCATACATCACCAAAGAGGGTGAACAAACCGGAAAAGAGGGAGCCTTCCCAGCCAGGGTCCAAAGGTGAGGCAAAGACACAATTACCTGTCCACAAGCCCATCTCCAGCAAGGCCTGGAATAAACTGGGGTGCCGGTCTTTCAGTTCCTTCTCCCAGGGGAAGGCTCTGCACATGGAGGGTCTCCCGTACCTGAGCTTCAGGTCCAGGTAGGAGTTCCGGAAGTCACCTGCAGGCAAGGGAAGCACAAGAGAGCCCTCCCCTTAGAAGAGGGAAGGTCTCATCCTTCTAAATCCCTCCTCCCCCAGAAGAACTAGAAATAAGAGGTCAGACTTAATGTTCCTGGATGTTGGTTTGGGTCCATTAGGGATTTACCATTGGCTCTGATGCCTCTGCCTCGAGGTCACAAATTCAAAGCCATGTCCAAGGGAAATGTGCCAAAGTTGCTGATGGCTGTTGAATAATTCTACAGAATGAGCAGCTGGCCTCGGACTATTCCCCAGGAGGCCAATATCTAGGCCATTTTGTTGGCAGTGTGAGTTGAGGAGCAAAGCCCAAGGACCCCCAGGGAGGCAAGGCCGTGGATGTTAGGAAAATCTTCCAATGCCACCAAACAGATCAGCATGCAAGGATGGCCTTCCAACTCAGAGTATCTCTCCTGAAATTACATCAGTTATCAAAATCAGTTTCTTTCCTGTTTGGGATATTACTATTCCTATATATCTTCCCCCTCTTCTGACAGCATCATATTTTCTGGATGAGTCAGCTGTACCCGCAGCAGCTGGGGACCAGGATTGCCTATTCTTAAATTAAACGGCAGAGGCACTGGCTTTCCACGATTCCCGATAGCTGCGTCTCCTCATTTACTGAGACTGTGGTCTATGAACCCTCTGGGACTGAGGTGTGCTCCAGAGGCACCCATCCCTGCACTGCCTGGGCTGGGGAAGTTCAGCTCTGGAGAAAGGGAGACGTGTGGGCAGGACCACCATACTCTGTTCATCTTTGCAGATGGCAAAGGTCCCACAGGAATTTCTCTTCCAGAAGGAACATATGGGACTAACTCTAGTGCCGCCGTATCAGGCAAGAAGATCTAAGCACAGAGAAATTTACAAGTGCTAGATCCAAGCCAGAAAGAAGACAGGCCAGGAACCAATTTTTATAATCAATGACCACTCTGTATGAATGAAGGATGCCTGTGCAAATATGAGCAGGCCTGAAAGCCATCTATTTGAAATGCATTCCTTCTGCTGGCTATTACTGGGGTCTTCCAGAAAGAATCAATTTCAAGGATTAAAAAAATAAAACCGAGCCCCAAACAACAAAGTCACTGTTCAACATTTCTGAAAGCTAATATTCAGATATTAATGGTCCAAGACAAAAGTGCACCGATGGAGAAACATTTCTAATGATTAATTTATTTTCCAATTCACTTTTATTTTCTTAGACTGGCCTAAGATCCCATTATGGATGGGAAGAAAGCAATGCGAGGCCCAACACGCTCTCATTTGTATTCTTAAAAGGAATCGCATATGGTTGAAGCTAAGAGGCAGATGTGGGGTTCCTGCTGGCCGTTGATCTGGTTGGAATCCAGGTGGAACGTACACGGTCCCCCGCCTCCATCTGTGGAGGGCTCCACTTTGTATCTGTTCCCACCACTCAGGTCATATTTATTCTATTTTAACCGCGTTAGGAAGGAGCCAAACATGTTGATACAAACACGCAGAGCTAAAAATTGCCCTGCTGGAGCTCAGTACTTACATGCTTCTTGTCGCCCGCTCCCGTGCTGTACCGTGGATGTGTACACAGACACTATTTCTTGGACCTCAGCACACCTTTCATAATATAATTTGAGCTGTTCAGCAAGTGGCTTCTCAAGGAGGGGATTAACAATCTACAAGAAGGCAAGAAAATCGAATGAACAACAACTGTCATCAAACTCCCATCGATACCTCTGAGGCTGTGTTCAGGCGGATTTTCTTCTCCCATTGGTGTCACCAGATGGCTTGCCTGCACACAGATTGTCGACTCTGGATCAGCAGCAGGAGGGTATAATTCAAGGGCACACTAGCTCGGTCTGGTTCCCTCTCGCTGTTTTTGGTGCTACCTTCTCTTCTGCAAGAGCTTCTTAAATTCCTTCCCAGGGTCAAGGCCTCCACCCTCTTCTTTCCCCTCACCACGTGCTGTCCCTAGACAATCACGTTCCTCTCTCCTTCAGTCCCCAAGGGATGCCAACTCTCCCCGTGCTGTGCCAAGCCCTTCGAACCCTCCTTCTACTTGGCAGGCTCCTACTTGACCTCCAAGAGTCAGGTCCAAAGTCATTGCTTCACGGCACCTTCCCTGACAGTCCCGCCGCTGTCACGTGTGTACAGATGTGGATGTCCCCACCTCAGCCACCCAAAAACACTTGCATGTGAATTAGAGCATGTACTGTATTCCTTCATGACTTTGGTGTTTAAGACGCAGATGGGGAGCTTTTCCAAAACAGAGGCCTTATCTCAACTCAACGGTTTTCAAAATCCAGGTTGTAACCCATTAAAGGGTCATGAGACTATTTCAACAGGTTGTAACCAGAAGTGATTTTTTTTTCTAATAAAATAGAACACAAAAGAGCAGAGTGCATCTAACAAGGGAAGGGCATGTATTCTTAGTAAAATCTTTGTTTTGGTTTTGTATTTTATACATATATATAGGGACGCCTGGGTGGCTCAGTTGGTTAAGCGGCTGCCTTCGGCTCAGGTCATGATCCCAGCATCCTGGGATCGAGTCCCGCATCAGGCTCCTTGCTCGGCAGGGAGCCTGCTTCTCCCTCTGCCTCTGCCTGCATCTCTGTCTGCCTGTGCTCGCTCTCTCTCTCTAACAAATAAATAAATAAAATCTTTATACATATATATATAATATATAGAGGTATGTGCATATATGTGTGCTCAAGATATTACATAGATTTCTTTTTTCTTTCTTTTTTTTATTACATAGATTTCTTATGTGAACCACCCTCAAAAAAAAATTGAGAGCTACCCTCTTCATCATCATGGACGCCTCAGCATCTGCACAGGGCCCGGCACATAGTAGGTGCTCTGGAAGTATTTATTGCAAAAGGAATACGTTAATTTCTTTGTTTTCCTCCTCACAGAGATCTCTCCACAGGGGCTCTGACATGTGCTCATGGATAGTAGGCCTCTGTATATTTCTTCCTTTACTTTGCCTAATGACTCCAGCTTTCCCCAGAACAAATCTCACGGGGTCACAGGAATGCATCAAGATTCCTTGTTCAGGTATCTGGTGATCTCCTTACAGGGCAGAAAAAGACACCTCTGTGAAGGGAGGCAGTCCCCGCCTCCCTGCACCAGCCCTGCGGGAGCTAACCTGGAGAGCTGGACAAGCCCACCTGTGGGTGGGTTTTGGAGGTGAGGGTCACGGTGTAGTAGGTTCAGTCCTCCACAATGTCTACAAGTACAGCCAACCCACCCCAGTGGGAGCCCAAGGCCTGCGTGTCTGAAGACAGCAGCGAATGGAACCAAGATTTTAATTTGCTAGTGTGTCTCCTCTTTTGATACTTTAAATAATAGCACATAAAAGAAGCTCTACCAAATAACTAAGATTCTCTCCTTTCATTAGCTTAATCACTGGATAGGCAACAGCCTGATAAAAATCTACTCTATAATTAAGCTAGTAGTTATTAAAACATAGGAAGTAAATGGTTTCCATTTCATGAGTACTAAATGAACCAAACCTTAACAGAAATCTATTATTGAGTTTGCTGGGGGAAAAGCCTCCATATTAATTATGTTTGATGACAGAGCCAATGCGAGGTCCGGCTTGGGTAAATCTTTTGTTTACATGAACTTTCCCATCCCACAGCCACATGCCCATCATGCTTGAACACCCAGAAACTTCTCGATGCCCGGGGCTCACCTGTGCAGGGTGCAGAGTGTGGAGACGATAGTACTTCAGGGGTCCAAAAAACCCTTCAATGCCAGCCACATACCTGCTCCCTCCAATAATGAAGTATCCAGCAGTGTCATTATAATAGAAATCCTCTCTGAAGCTACAGGAGAACAAGGAATTAAAAGAGCTCTTGGTCTGAACCAGATCTTTAAAAAAGACTCTTTTATTGACCCTCCTTCACTTACACCCCCCAATTTCTTCACATCCTTCACACTGAATTCTAGCAGATGAGACCATGGTGGCGTCAGACACACTTGGGCTAGAATCCTAACTCTGCTATTTACCAGCCATGTGACCTTGGGCTTGTCCCTTACCTTCTCTGAGACCAAGTTTGCTCATTAGTAAATTAGCTCCTCAATAATTAGATTCTTAGGAGGATTCGTGAAATGTAAAGGCATGTGCCCGGCAGAGTGCCTTGCCCATCACAAATATTCAGTACCTGCCGGCTTCTGATATTGGTAAAATGGTTTGGAATTGGAATTCTTTGGAATCAGTAGTCTTAATTGGAAATGTTTTGTTCTAAAAGGGGGGGGGGAACCCCACCTTGTTGAATGGATAGAAGGTGGCTATGAAGGAAAACTAACAATATATCCTATCAGATCAGGACCCGAGGGAAAATTCAGACTGAGAAGGAAGAGGCCGAATGCCAGAGCTCAGCACAGGTGGTGTGCTGGAAATCTGCCTTGTCCTGAAAGACTTGAAGGAGTAGGAAGGAAAACGAAAGGGACAAAATGGGCTGGCTTGAATCAAATGCACAGAGTTTTTCCTGACTCCCTTGTTTATATGCACCAAAGACTGGACAACCCCAGGCATCTGTCAGGCCATCCAATGGACCCTAAATGTGAGCCTTTTCTTCATATATAGCTTAAAAAGGGAACAGAGGGTTCTGTGTACTAAAGAGATCTCCAATGTATTAAAGTGGAAAAAAGTAAAACAAAAATGTGGAACAAAGAGCATATACTTTTTATCCAAGAAAGAGAAGAATGGATCTTTTTGTTGTATTTGCATTTTAAAAACTCTGTTAAGTACATACTGCAAGAAATTAATAATAGTATTTCCCCAGGGTGTAGGAGGTAGGGGATGGAGTGGATGGGCACAGAGCTCAAAGCAAGACATCTAGCTGTCTATCTTTTCGTATCGTTTCGATTTTTTTTAATGGCCCCATTTATTGCCTATTTAAAAACTAAAATTAGGGTAGGTGAAGGAGGCCGGATCAGAGCCTACGAGAACAGCAGGTTGGGGGGAGGGGACCAAAAAAAGCATCAAGTGAGAAGTCAGGCAAAGAGGAAAGAGCCAGGGAAGACAGAGGGCAGATGGAAGCAGACGGAAAGAAAACAAAATGTCAGGCAAGCCGCCAGGAGCCCGGCGAGTCGCGAGAGCAATGGGCCAGGGTGATGCCAACAGAGATGGAGGGAGATACCAGCAGTTAGATCAGAAAAGCCAGGCAACCTGGGGTTATCCCAAGAGAGGGGATGTACTGACTGTTACCAAGGAACCTGAACTGTAGCAGGTCCACCTGGCTGGAGAGGAAGAAGAAATGGAAAAGGAATGAGACTCTGACAACATCAACAGACGGCAGCAGAAGTGAACGCTTAGAAATTAGCTTTACACAAATGCTGTTAAAATGGAAAAGGAGAGCTTCTTCTCCTGATATTTTTCTTTTCAGAATCTCAAGCTTGATGGTCCTTCTCTTTATTTTCCACAGGGACCACAAAGTTATTATCTCCGAGAGCTGTGAATTGATTTTGTTTTTCAAGACCGTAGAAAGATTTAACATTCCAGCCACCCTCGCCACTAATAGCTGGCTCTTGATGGGTACAGAGCAAGGCTTCTACAATAGAAGCGCTCTTAACGGAACTCGGCTCCACCAGCTTACCAGCGCCCCTGCTGGCTATCCCCGCAACATGCTGGATGCTCACTGGTCAGAGCCCATTCTCCAGAGGAACCTTCCTCTTCTCATTGTTTGAATAAAGATGATGACAGTACCTACCTACTGGGCTGTTGTGAGGATTAAATAAACTGATATTTAAACAGAGCATTTAGAACAGTGTCTGGCACATAGTAGGCACCATAACTGGTAACTACGGTTATAATTATTAACCTAATCCATTGCTGGACTGCAAACTTAGTAAGAATGAGAAGTGTCTATTCCCAAACCTGACAGTGCCGATTGTATGGTCATTTTAATTATACAATTTAATGAACTATGATATCATTCAATAAAATATGGATCGGGAAGAAAGCATTGTTCATTCTGTAACAATTAAGTTGAACATTTTGTGTTGACACAGAAAAGAATGGTTGCTTTAAAAGTGTGGAATTGGGACAACTGTAAAAGATTAGAAAAAAAATGGAAGAAATCTAGACATATCTTGGCTTTGATAGTTTCACGAGTGTCTTTGTTTTCTTTCTACTTGTAAGAAATGGGAATTGGGTGCTGTTTATGCAAGGAAGACCACAATCGGTAGATTTGGAACAAAAGAAAGGCCCTGTCTGGAAAGACTGTGGATGAATGTACATTTCTGGGGTTTTCTAATTAAAATGAAATGTTCATGGT
The DNA here is from genome assembly GCA_003697995.1 of Taxidea taxus jeffersonii. Taxonomy (NCBI): domain Eukaryota; kingdom Metazoa; phylum Chordata; class Mammalia; order Carnivora; family Mustelidae; genus Taxidea; species Taxidea taxus. Next base: position 4,544 of record RCUC01069887.1, on the reverse strand, counting down.
ATCTTTTTAAATGGATCTTTGCGGGACGCCTGGGTGGCTCAGTTGGTTAAGCAGCTGCCTTCAGCTCAGGTCATGATCCCAGCGTCCTGGGATCGAGTCCCACATCAGGCTCCTTGCTCGGCAGGGAGCTTGCTTCTCCCTCTGCCTCTGCCTGCCACTCTGTCTGCCTGTGCTCGCTTCTGCGCTCTCTATCTGACAAATAAATAAATAAAATCTTTTAAAAAAATAAATGGATCTTTGCTTTAACTGAATTTTTCAACTAATTAATAAATTACTTGGTCCGCCTGGTTCTGGACTGTAATTTTTGGTTTTTTAAAATCATTATCATAATACAACTGCAACATTGTGGTTTATAAGAAATAAATATTTGGGGGCACATGGGTGGCTCAGTCGGTTAAGCTTCCCACTCTTGATTTCCGCTCAGGTCACAATCTCAGGGTTGTGAGATTGAGCCCTGCATCAAGCTCGGCACTCAGTGTGGAGCCTGCTTCAGATTCTCTCTCTCTCTCCCTCTGCCCTGCCCCCCATGCATGCGCACACACATGCTCCCTCTCTTTCTGCAAAATAAATAAATCTTAAAAAAAAAAAAAAGAAATATGTATTTGGTCTTTGTCCACAGTTCCTGGCTCACAATGCTCCCCAAATCCTTGGGATCTCCTAAGTGTTGAAAGTGGTAAAGATGTCTTTTGTTATATCAAAGAAGATGACTCTGCCCAAAGTCAGAGTTGGACCAGGTGGACCAGCCAGGTGACTAGAGGATTGAAAGTTTTAGTTCCACTCCCTAAACTCCAGGGAAGGGAGAAGGGCTGCAGACTGAACCAGCCAATGGCCAATGTCTTAGCCAATCATGACTATGTAATGATGCCTATCTAAAAACCCTAAAGGACTCGGGGAGAGCCTCAAGGTTGATGACCACACAGAGGCCAGGGACAGTGGCAAACCTGGAGAGGGCATGGAAGCACTGTGCCCTTTCCCCAGCTGTCGCCCTATGTATCTCTTCACCTGGCTGTTGATTAGTATCATATAGCAGATCCTTTAATAAATGGGTAAATAAATGTAAGTAAGGACTTCCCTGAGTTCTGGGAGCTGCTCTAGCAAATCAAAAGAACCTAAGGTGAAGGTCATTGGAACTTCCAATCTCCAGAGCCTGCGGACAGCATCTGAAGTGGGGTGAGGGTTGTCTTGTAGGGCTGACCTTTCCCCATGGCATCCCATGCTATCCCTGGATGACAGCGTTGGGGTTGAGTTGAATTCTTGGACACCCTGCTGGTGTCTCAGAATTGCTTGGTGTGGGTACCAGGGAAGCCCTCCCCCATCTTGGAACTGGGTCTGGGAACCCAAAAGAAACAGCTAAATAGGAAATCTTTCCAGCTTGCTCTCCATCCACTTCAGAGCCTCTACGTTTTTCTCCTCTAAAATCTTCCGTGGCTGCCAGGGATTGCAAGCTCTTCCTTGTACTGTGTGTACCCTGTTTGACGGTCATCAATTTTGCAGACATAAAAGCTGAGCTACACAGTTCCAAAGCCCAGGCCATCCCTTTTGGAAACCTTGGGCACACTAGCAAGCTATCTTTACACTTATCTGGACATAGGAGACCGCCTTGGTTTATTACTGCCTGGCTCTGGCAGCCTGAACGAATCTCTGATGTTGTTAAGTAAACCTCACTCACAACTAGAAAACAGCTCCAGCTCCACGGTTCTTTAATAGGGGAAACCTAAGGCTTCAGATGGGTTGATCCTCTCCACCCTTAGAGTAATCATCACCTCAAATGTCTCTTCTTTAGGATCTGCTGTAAATTCTGACCCTCTTGAGTGTCCTCTGAAACTACCCTGTTCAATTCCTTTCCAGAATTTACCATGATTTGTAATTTTATATTTATTTATGAATTTAAGATCTGTCTCCCCCACTGGTACTCCTTCCTTCCTTCCCCTCCCTCCCTCCCTCTCTCCCTTCTTTTCTTTTCTTCCTTTCTTTCCTTCCCTCCCTCCCTTTCTTTCTTTCTCCTTCTTTCCCCTTCCTTCCTTCCATCCTTCCTTCCCCTTCCTCCCTCTCTCTTTTCTTTTCTTCCTTTCTTTCCCTCCCTCTTTCTTTTCCTCCTTTTCTTTCTCTTTCCCTTTCCTTCCTTTCCCTTCCTTCCTTCCCCTTCCTCCCTTTCTTTCCTTCCTTCCTTCCCCCCTCCCTCCCTTCCTACCTCCCATTCCTTCCTTCCTTCCTCTCCCTCCCTCTTTCTTTCCCTCTTTCTTTCCTTTCCTTCTTCTTTCCCTGCTTTCTTTCTTTCTTTTTCTTTTTCTTTTCTCCTTCCTTCCTTCCTTCCTTCTTCCTTTCTGCCTTTCTTTTAGCTTCCTGAAGGTAAGAACTGACTGTATCCTTTTTGTTCATCATTTTATTCCTAGAGTCTGGCACTGGGTCAGGTGTGTGGTCGAAGTGTTGGATGAATGAGCATATACTGGATAAATGAATAAAGGATAAACACTGTACAGGCGTGAAGTTGTTACCTTTCCCCCAGTGTCACTGAGAGACTTTCATTTGTGTGGAGCACTGCACTTCTGAGCATTTAATTATGGACCTTTCCACACCACCTTGGCGGGACAGCAGCTATCATTATGTTTACATGACAACAAGGAGTAAACCTATGACCATCTGAAATATCTGATGTTTAGTTCATGGGCTCGGCCCACTCTAAAACCTCTCTGATGGATGAGACTCCAAATATCTAACCACAGGAATCCCAGGTAGGCCTGACATTAACTCTTCAGCTCTTGAATTGATGGGTGAGGTCCCAGGAGTACAGAAAAGGCAGCTGAGGAGGTGGCCAGGGACACTCCTGGGTCTGGGGACTGTCCCATTACCAGGTAAGGGATCGTTTCAATGTTTTAAGAGGAATGTCAAATTGGTCTGTATCTGAACATTGGTCCTCCTCTCTGGATCTTATATGATCACACGGATTCTGTGTTTACTTCAAACTTTTATTTTTTTGTTCATTGTATATTCCTTACATTAATTTTTTATTTCTTACAGTATTATAGTAAATGTCATTTATCACGATTACAGTTATGAGTTAAATGTTGTCCTTCCCCCCGCCCCGGGGCCCCAGATTCCTATGTTGAAGTCTGAATGCCCAGACTCCCAGAATGTGACCTTATTTGGAAAGAGGGCCATTGCTGATGTAATTCGTTGAGATGAGGCCACACTAGCAGAATGGACCCTTCGTCCAGCATGACTGGTGTCCTTATACAAGGGGGAATGTGACGGATGCACACACAGAGTTACAGGGAAAATGGTGCAAGGACTGGGGCCCTGCCACCCCAGCCCCCAGAGCTGTCAGAAGCTGGAGAGAGGGCTGGCAGGCTCAGAGCCTAGGTCAGCTGTTTTCCCAGACCCTTCTGAGAGAGTACCGCCCTGCCGACACTTGATCTTAGACCTCTAGCTTCTAGAAATGTAAGGCAATAATTTTCTATTGTTTAAGCCACTCAGCTTGTGATACTATGTTCCAGCAACCCCAGCAAACTAATACAATTACCGAGTTTTTTGGCACCTCCTTAAATACTATGTGGAAGGCCTAAGTCTCCCTCCCCACCTCCTGGACCCAGGCCTGGCTCACCCTGTGATCTCTCCATCTACAATTCACTCAGGCCAGCATCTAGGTCCCTGGGATGTACGGTGAAAAGAAGCCCTTACACAGAGAATGAAAAAGAGCCTATGAAATCAATCTTTTGTCGAAAACGTCCTGGGGTCAGGCGTGGGTGTCAGGAGAGAATGGAGAAGGTATTATTTCAGCCTTCACATCCCCAAATGCAAACCCTCGATTTCTGCGGCCCACTGTGCAGAGCAGGGACACCTGACGCATCATCGGTTTCTCCAAAGCAAACTCCCAGGCCTCTCCCGTTCCTGAACTCTGTTCTACAACAAAACTCATGCCCAATGAACACTTTCTGACTGGCCTAAGTCCATGTGGTCCCCTTTCAGGCCTCCCCTCTGTTCTCAGGCCTCAGCCTCTCAGTTCCCATACAGCTGTCAATGTCGCCCCTGACCTTCTCCTTGCAGGCTAAAGAATAACACCCCTTTAGCCTTTTCTTATAACTGTAATCCTTTAATCCGGCCATGAAAATAAGAATTGTTCTATGGGTCCAGCGCCTGAAAGCCATTAGTTTGACTTAAATGTAAACGGGAATGGTGGGAGGGGAGGGAAGGGGGTGGTGGTGGTGGTGGTGGGTGGAGAAAAGTAGGGTGTATGGCCCCCCATTCCCTTGTCTCTATCTCTGCTTGTTTTCCTTTCTTCAATAATTGGTTTCCAAGAAAATCTGGATTGTGTGAGGAGTCTGAGGGAACGAGCCTGTTCAGAGAGACAGCTTCCTGATTGCTGTAGTAAAGTAACTACAATCAGGAGTCATGAGCGGCCCCATACCCAGCCAAAGCACCTGATACATTTTTTTAAATTATCCGGACAAAGCTGGTCCATGTGTATTATTCACGTGTACATAAATTATACATACAAAGCTGGTAGTTTTTGTGTCTGTTTTTTACACTTAAGCATTTGACTGTGT
>RCUC01069886.1:0-23691 GCA_003697995.1 Taxidea taxus jeffersonii | reverse complement strand
TTTTTTTTTTTTTTTCTTAAGTCATTTTAGAGTGAGAGAGTGTGGGTGTGGGGAAACAGGGGCAGGGAGAAAGGATCTCAAGCAGACTCCCTGCTGAGCACAGATTCCCAATATGGGATCTCACGAGCCTTAATATCATGACCTGAGCCAAAATCCAGTTGGGTGCTTAACCGGCTGATCCACCCAGGTGCCCCATGACTTTTATTAATTTTTAACCATTCTCTGCAGAGAGTAGACCCCTGTACTGAGCACCCCCAGGACAGGTTGCTCCCAAGGGCCCTGTGGGCATCACCCTGATCATGCACAGCCTCTGGGGAGCGGGCTCATAAGAAGACAGAGAAACTGTGAAAAAGGGATTACGTCCTCATTTTGTTCTTCACATCTGTTCATCTCATTCCTTCTCAGGAGCATTCTTTTTGGCAGTTAGTCATTCTTACCAGCCAGTCCTGGGAGAAAGCAGGAGGACAAAATAATCCCATTTTGAGTAATGGTATGAGCTCCCAAAAACATGAAGGCACATTCTTCTCTTTGGCTCTCTCTCTCTCACTCTGTATGTAACAGTGGCAGGGTAGCATCTGGAGTGGGGTTTCCAAATTTTTAAGATTTGAAAAGTAGAAAAAATTCAGAGAAGGGAGTTTTCTTTCAGATACCGAGCAAAAGGTCCATATACTTTAAAAACTTATGTATGTGAGAAAACGGTTTGTCTGTCTCCCTCTTTGTTAGCAGACCCCTGGCATACCTGGGAAAGGGCACCCCAAAAGAGGGGTCCTGGATTGTGACCATTGCCGTCCCGCTAGTACACCCGCAGAGGGAGGCCCCGTTGGGGGAAGGGATGGAGAAGGTGCAGCAGGACAGGTGTTGAACAGCCTTACAGTCCGAGCACTTCATATCTGCTGTTCTGTTCACCCCCTACATGCAGCCCTCAGGGATTGCTACCACCTCTGTGGGTAAGAAAATGGATACTCAGGGAGAGGAAGTAACTTGCCAGGATCACACAGCTGCTGAGTGTGGTGGGGTTGGCTTTAAGCCGAGGTTTACCTGACTGCAGAGGGCATGTCTGTTCCCTTATATCTCTGCCTTCCTAGTAGGGCAGCTCACATTCTTGGTTTTCCTTGCAAGAAGCCTTGACAGGTCTTATATGATGTTTTCTTATATCTTAGGATATGTCTTATCAGATCTTCGAGGATGTAGCATATCTTAGGTGATGTTTTCCGAGACTGGTTATACTAGAGAAAGAGGAGGCTCCTATGTCTTCATAGGATTAACCGAATTTAAATCTCGGAGTTTATGGTCCTTTAAGCATGGTTCTGTGGCTCCCCATCCTGTCCCCTCTCCTGCCACTCCCTCTTCTGTACACTTTAGGGAAACAGATTTCTGGTCATTCTTATGTCATTTTGGATACTTAGAGGTGGGCTGTCCATCATAGTCTTGGAGTGGCCTTTCCATACTGCTAACCCAGCAGGAGTTGGGGTGTGCCCATCACCCCTCAGCAGCCTGTGTTTGATTTTTCATACCAGCTCAGTGGAAGTGTGTGTCTGTGCGTGTGCTCACATGTAGAAGCGGCCCCAGACAGTCTCACCTTGCCCTCTGAGCAGTCTGTCATGTTCAGTACTCATAAGATACCCTTCACACTGCTGATTTATGCTAAAAGTATCCTAATGTTTCTGACAGCTCATGTGTGACATGAATATAATCCATATTTCTTAGAGCAGCTAATCCAAGTGGCTTATTTCCCGATAATGCTGATAGGGCTATATCTCTTGATGTCACAGTAGTTGAGATTCTGATGGTAACATATTGTTTGTGGGTCACTAGTTTTGTCTAAAACAGTAGGTTGGAACAGAGTAGCAAAGGTTAATTAAGTTTGTCCATCAAGATGGGAGCAGATATGGATGCCTCTAATGCTTTCGGTCCTAAAATCAAAGTTCCCAAATGTGTGATTATAGGCTCGTTTTCCTCTCATTTTCAGACGTCCCCCTCCGCACAACCCCTACCAAAAAGTTCCTTATTTGATCTTGAAGCAGGGAAAACACTGATGAACTGGTAAAAGCCAAAGGTAGGGAGGAGGTCTTTATAATCAGCAGACATCTTAACTTAAAATGGGCAGGGCGGCTAGGTTTAGTAGAGAAACTTCCAAGGCGGATTTGCTTTGTTTGAATCCTGCTTCTGTTTAATCTCTTTATGAGTGGAAGCAGGTTACTCAATCCCCCTGAGCAGTTGGTTCTTCTTATGTTAATGATTATTTCACTGAGGACTCCAGGAGAGCACAGGACTGGTCTCTCTAGCATCTCTCAATGGATTTACTCAATTTTACTTTCCTTTCCTCCTCTGAAAGTCCATTCATCCTGTGGTCAAGAACCAACATTTTCTAAAGAAACTTACTTAAGAAAGTCTCTGTCAGGGGCGCCTGGGTGGCTCAGTTGGTTGAGGCCTCTGCTTTCGGCTCGGGTCTTGGTCTCAGGGTCCTGGGATCGAGCCCCGCCTTGGGTTCTCCGCTTGTCAGGGAGCCTGCTTCCCCCTTCTACTCTCTGCCTGCCTCTCTGCCTACTTGTGATCACTCTCTGTCAAATAAATAGATAAAATCTTAAAAAAAAAAAAAGTCGCCATCACAAGCCCCCACCGCCTTGCTGAAGAGGGGTTATAATGATTTCAGAGACTCACCACGTTGGGCAAAATGGGGAGTCCTGTGTCTGGAGAGTTATCAGCCCGATTCTAAAAATGCAGACTTTCCACACCCTTTTCCACCAGCTACTTTGCTGAAGCTGTGTTTTCTGTTGGCTTTCAGGTTTACCTGAAACACATTTCAGCATCATTTATGATGCTTGCTGTTCTGTCTAGCTCCGGAAAACTTCAGGTGGTTTAGATTCATGAATCAAAACAGATGGAACTATTCACCCAGGAGCTGGGTAATCCAGCAGAGATGTGTGGCTTGGGAAGACAAGGGAGGCGCTGGGCTAGCGGTAGCCGAGACTGTGGGCAGGCAGACTCCCCCCCCAACCCCGCCCAAGCCCTTTGAAGTGCGCCTGAATCCTTCCAGGGTCCAGGAAAGGAACCATTTTATAAAATGGGTTTTTTCTTTTGTGTACCTGTTTTTGAAAGTCCTTGCTTCCTTTTACCAGATTTATATACCAATGCCTTTCAAACACTTTAGACAGAGAGCCAGAGTAAGAACTTAATGTTTTATATTGTGATTGAGTTCATGTTTACACATACATAGAAACACAAAATGAAACATTTCATACAACGGTTCTCCCTCATACCATAGACAATGAGTGTTCAGATTTTTCTTCTATTTTATTCTATTCAGTTTCATTTGACAGAGACGGCAAGAGAGGTAACACAACAGGGGGAGTGGGAGAGGGGAAAGCAGACTCCCCAGTGAGCAGGGAGCCTGATGCAGGGCTGGATCCCAGGACCCTGGGATCATGACCCGAGCTGAAGCAGCCATGAAAGTCAGCCCCCAGCCTTCACTCCTCACATCATCAGGAGACCTGGAATTCTACAGCGTGTGAAGGGCCCTGCCTTTTTTTCAGAAAACATTTCTGTTTGTAAAATCAAAGGTTCATCCCAAATGTGGCTTTTGCGCCTTAAAGGGCTGTAAAGCACACGGTATTGCCAAGGTTATCTTCTCACTATTCATTTTAATATCAGGGTTTGCACTTGGGAATTTTATCCCGTACTGTTCTCCAGAAGTCTCTTTCCTTTCCTGGCCAGCCCTGCTTTGCAGCTGAGCAGGGCTCTGTGAATAGCTAGTCCGGGGGCTGGTCTTCACCAACCCCTCTCAGCCTGGATGGAGCGGGCTGTTCTCTGCAAGATCACGCTCTTCCCCACCCCGGTGCCCCCAGACAACCATGGAATGGTATTTAGGAATTTCTTTCTTTTCTTTTTTTTTTTTTTTTTTTAAGGAAGTAGGGTCTTACATTTTTATGTTTTGTTGGGATTTTATTGTAACTATAAAAAAGAGTGACTAAGGTATATAAAAAGAAACCTGTGGTTCAGATTTATTGTGCTGTATGTCCTCAACAGTTTAATAAAAGAAAACCCAAAGCTCTTTGGTGTTCCTCTGGGGGTTAATACTAACATCATGCACATTCCCCACCAGCCCAGTTTCTATCTGTAGGTCACACTCTGGTTCAGAGACTTAGAGCGGGTAATAAGATTATAAAACCTGTGTCTTGCTTGCCAGCTACCACATGCTAATAGTAATGGGAATCGTAATTCACTGGATACTGGGTTTTTAGGTTTTACTTGGTTCGTTTGTTTAATTTAAAGGAACAAAAAAAAATCTTGAGAAGAAACAAGGCTTCCCTGCATGAAGGGAAAAAAAATTAGATCCTTTTAGCAGAACTGAACACTGCCTCTAATTTGTGTACAAGTTCTGTCCTCAGTAGAACTTGGCCGCTGGAGCCCAGAGGTGAGCAGGGACTAGGAGTGTTTAAAGCAAATTTTCTCAACCTTGGCACTCTTGAAATGCTGGGTTGGCTAGTTCCTGTTGTGCGGGGGCCATCCTGTGCATTGCATCCCCCGGCCTCTGCTCACTAGAGACCCACAGCACACCCTTCTCCTCCCTTCCCCCAGCTGTGACAGGCAGAAGTGTCTCCTCAAGTCACCAGATGTTCCCAGGGGACACACTGCCCCCAGTAAGTACTACTGCTTTCAAGTAAAGAAATGTTTGAAACATTTCCTTGTTTACCCATTTGTCTAATCCAAAAGCAGCCAGGACTGTGGCTTTTGTTTCTTGTTTTTTTTTTTGTTTTTTTTTTTGCAGGGGGTGTTTAGAAGGTTAACTAGAAGGGACCTAGTGTTTGAAATCGCAGACTGCCATGCCTTTTCCTAAACAAGTCACAATGTGATATTAGCTTCACATTTCAAAGACTTACACATGCTTAGAAATGCTATGGTTGACCTTGAAAGGAACAGGTCTGAACTGCACGAGTCCACTTTTATGCGAATTTTTTTTTTCATCAGTACAATACGGTTCTGTAAATGTGCTTTCTTTTCCTTATGTTTTCTTAATAGCGTTTTATCCCCCTGGCTTACTTCTTTCTAAGGATACTGTTTGTGTGTGTTAATTACCATGTTATCGGTAAGACTTCAGTCAACAGCAGGTTATTTAATAGTTGAATTTTGGGAGCATCAGCAGTTACATGTGGATTTTCGACTGCATGGGGAGGTCGATGCCCTCCTCGATGCCCTCCTCTGTCGTTGAAGAGTCAGCTGTTGAAGAGTCAGCTGTGCATAGAACCATCCTTCGGTCCAGGTGATCGCATGGATGGTTATTTATGGATTATTCTTCAAGTTGAATGTGGCTGATGTGATAAATGGCTTCAGCAAATTCATATTTTAATAACCTCAATTGGAGTCTGACCCTTTGTATCTTTTTCTTTTTCTTGAAGTCTTTTGTAGCTCAGTGATCTTGGGATTCATTAGGGAAATACAATGTTTGAGTTCAAATCCCTCAACTCTTACTTCTAAATAATCCTTGTTATGTGATGCTTTCTAGAAATAGAAGGAATTAAAGGAAAAAATTAACATGCATGTGTTTGAAATAGTTTATTTTTTGGTAAGCTTTAGTTTAAGGGAAAAAACTCTACAATTTATTTGAATCTCTGCAAATACAATACAACTTGAGATTGGCAGCAGTTGACCTGTCTGTCAGACTTAACCTTTTGCATTTTTTAGTTAATACTGGGGATCTTGGGGTTTCATACTTCTTGGGGGTGTGGGAAATATGTCGGTACATCTGGGTCACTGGCTCTCAATCTTGACGTCACATTAGTATTACCTGGGAAGTGGATAAAGACGATGTGGTCCATATATACAATGGAATATTATGCAGCCATCAGAAAGGATGAATACCCACCATTGCATCCACATGGATGGAACTGGAGGGGATTATGTTGAGTGAAATAAGTCAGGCAGAGAAAGAAGATTATCATATGGTTTCGCTCATATGTGGAACATAAGAAATGGTGCAGAGGATCATAGGGAAAAGGAAGGAAAACCGAATGGGAAGAAATCAGAGAGGGGGACAAACCATGAGAGACTCCGGAAAACAAACTGAGGGTTACAGAAGGGACGGGTGGGGGATGCGGTGACCAGGCGGTGGGTATTAAGGAGGGCACCTGTTGGGATGAGCATGGGGTGTTATATGCAACTAATGAATTGTTGAACACTACAACAAAACCTAATGATGCACTATATGCAGTTACCGGGGGAGCTTTGAAATAGCCCAGGGCCAGGCCACCTCCCAGACCACTGAAATCAAACATTCTAGTGGTAGAGCCCAGGCCTGAGTGCTGGGTGATCTCCTCCCTTTCCTCGTGAAAGTGAAGGTTGTGAACCAGTGTACCTTTTTTATACATAAAGTTTTATTGGAACATAGCCATGCCCATTCATTTACTGGTTGTCAAGAAACCCTGTGGGTTGCAAAGCCTAAAATATTTCCTGTTTGGCTATTTACCAAAAACGTTTGCCGATCCCTGCTCTAGACTCACAGTGAACATTTTTCAACATTTCAAAAAGAGGCTTTATACAAATTCAAAGTAAAAAAAAAAAAAAATTCAGCATTTTGCAGAGCCTGCAGGTCTCAAAACCTGTCAGTTTACCTGTACACAGATAAAATTGGAAAGCATTTTTCTTGAAGAACCGACTTGCAGATGTCAAACCAGAAGATGTGACCAGCTTAGCACGTGCTGTTGGCGGCAGGGAAGCCTCACCATTTGTGTTGCGATGTTGTGTGTGTTAAAGCTGACAGTTGGCTTCTCGCTCAAAGTTCATCTACGTAGACTGCAGTGGACTTGAGGGAGGTCTGTAGAGGCGGCAATGGCTCTTTAATTGGAAGAGAGTTGGAGTTTGGTCTTAGGTGGTGGCAGACCTCTGAAAAATTTCCTTTAGCTCTGAGGAATCTCATGTATAAAATGAAAAATCATGAAAAATTACAGTGCCATTTACATGATTTCCATCCTCCCTCCATTCAAGTAGAAAGTTGGCAGTCATAGACAATGGATCAAAAGAGTTTTTTAGAAGGTCCTTTTTTGGTTGTGGGGCCCTGAAGGTATGGAGTGTGAGAGAAAGGATCATTTACTCTAGTCCCTTGTCACCAGCATGAGGTTTTTGAGCCAGCAGAATCCGCATCTCCTGGGACTGTGCCAGACTGAGGCTCCACCGCACACTTACTGAATCAGAATCTGCTTCGCCCAGGCCATTTGCATACATATTAAGAGAGACCTGGGATGCACTGGTCTAACCGCTATTGGCTTCTGTGCAGTTAAGTGGTCCCTACCCTCCTCAGTGATTTCATGGCACCTTAATGGCTCTCCTGACCTGGGCTCCTTCATTATGGGCAGGCAGGTTTTCCCCTTTGGTACTTCCAAATACAGCGTGCTCAGCCTCTTATTTAATAAGGATTTATGTGATGATAGGAGATGAAAATGGTGTGATTGAGCTGGAAGAGATACCAATTAATATGCTTCAGAGAAACAGGAAGGATAAAGGGAGCTTGCCAGATAAACTTCAATTGAGAGAAAATAATCAATTGGAATACAGTCGTCTTTGTTTTGCCAAGAAGAAGTAACCCACCCATCAGAGCATTTATTTGTGCTGGGGAGCACTTGGGAGGGTTGAGAATGAGTCTCTCGAGCTTCTCAAATTAGCCCACAGAAGTCAGGGGCTTAGGACATTCCACCTAGCAGTGCCAAATATTCAAAGTACACACGGGCCTGTAGTCATTGAAAAATTGCCCAAAATTTAATATTTGTAGATAATCTTGGGGAAGCCCAGTATGCAAATTTACCCTGCAAGCCTCAGTCATGTTAGTACAAGTTTCTTAATCAAGTAACATTATTTGATTGAAAAACATGATTTTGAACTTACTCTTTAATTCTCGGACAGAATTGATTTTTCCTGAACATTCCCTTAAATTGACTTTTTAAACAAAGTACCATTTAAATTTAATTTTCTAAATGTAGTATAAACAATTGAAGTCTAGCTGTTCTTACTGGGGAGACAGGATCACATGCTCAGTGTCTGTACCAGGGATCATGCAGGAAATAGAACAGCTCTGCAGCTTTGCGGAAGTGGGTGGGGGGCTTCTAAGTCTTCAGGTCACATCACCTTACCTTTAAATGAGAGGTCAGGAAACAATGGAGAGCTGCTCCATACATAAAAGCTGCCCCAGTGTCCCAAAGGCAGAGTCTCATTTGCCAGTCATGTGTCTACATGTGTGCAAAATCAGCCTTCAACGCCTCCCTGCATGTCCTGTTTGCAGAATCCGTATCACCTCAGGACCCTGGTGACAAGAGGGTCTGGGAAGTGGAGATCCCAGACTTGGGTTTTTTGCTATAGTGAGAGCATAGAAGGGGGCTGGGAAGAGAAGTCGAGGACAGTATCGGGCACGTCATTGCACGAATGGCAACCGCTTTCCCTTATTCAAGCTTTGCGTGTTGTCTTTTTTAAAAATGTTCTTTTTAATATGAACACAGTGAGGTAACCAAAGTGAGATGCCTGTTTTACACATGAAGGAAAGTGAGGAAGCAAATAATTTGCTTATGGCCTAAGTAACTAGACAGAGCTGCGGTGACCTGTTGGCTCCTGGGCCATGTTGTCCCTCTGTTGCTGTGTCCCTTAGTGCTTGTTAACTGAGTATCACATGACCAAATGGGGCTTCAGGAGTGCTTCAGTAAGGACCCCAAGATAGAAAAGTCACCTAAAGGATGCACAGTTAGTTTCTAGGGTCATCGTGCTGGGGTGGGGGGTGCATTTTCATGGTCGAGTGAAAAAGATAACTTTTTTTCCAATAGCAGTAGCCTGCTCTCTTACAGAGTCAGGCAGTTCTTGCAATCATTGTAAAATGCAACTTTGGGCTCAGTGTATTCCTTCTTTTTTTTTCTCAAGCAGATGAAAAACTCGGAGAACCGCCACGCAGTGAGTTCCCAGTACAGGATGCATTCATACTACCCGCCTCCCTCCTACCTGGGCCAGAGCGTGTCCCAGATCTTCACTTTCGAGGATGGCCCCTCTTACTCAGAAGCCAAAGCCAGTGGTAGGTGTGTGGCCGCACAGCTCGGACTGGGGTGGAGGGAGGATAAGCAGCCAATGCTGGGTCCCTAGATCTCTCCAAGGTCTTGTAAGTCGGGAGCTCGTGGGAGATTGCTATGTGACTCTTCTGTGAGTATCCTTTACGGTATCTTGTTAGGGAATGCTTTTGCTTTAATATCATGTCTTTTCTGACTACCTGGAGTGACAAGAGTGAAATGAGAGACTCCCATCAGAACCTAAAAAAAATATATTTTCAAGAGGAACACTGTGAAATACGGGTTCAGAGGAAAATGTGGCTCAAACCCTGATATTTTTGGTGAGGTGAATTTCTCTGTATTGAATACTTGTACTGTATTGAAAACTTTTCCATTTTAAAATTGAAGGCATATTCATCTTTTGGGAGATGAAGTGAAATAACTTAATAAAACATTTTTGAATACAATAGATCTCAGAGTTTATGCAGTAGCAATGCAAATAACTCTGATGTAATAGCTTTAAAATAAAAAATGACTGTTTAAGGAACCAGAGCGCTTTGAAATACACAATTCCTCAACTTCAGTTTTAACCTTCTCCTCAGCATTTACACTGTAGTGATGGGCAGGTCTTTTATGACTGCTGTGTTTGTAGGCCCCGTTTTTAAGTTCTTTATATTTAAGCTTTATCTTTTGATCAAGGAAAGTGAGAAGATTACAGTCAAGGCGGTAAGTAGGAATCAGGGCAATAGTGTGTGACCTGCTAGTAAACCGACGGTTGGCCCTTGGCTTGCGCTACATAAGAAGAGGTTTGTTCTCTGAGTAAGTTGACACTCTACGGAGAACTTGTTTCTTTGTAAAGCAGGCGTTCAGGCATCAAAACCATGCTTTGATTTCCAAAATCAGAATAAGAAAGTCTAAAAAAGCTGGGCAAGTTGTGCTTCATTTGCCGTACTGAAATTAAATAGAGGATTTTGTTAATGCAGAGCGTAGAGGACAAGGGAGCGGATCCGTTTGAACTGTAGAAGGGCTGAAGTACACGTTATTGATTGCACTTTGACTTTCATTAATGACCATTTGTTGTCAGGAATGGTCAAGCACAACTCCGTATGATAAATATTTATACCATAGAATGTATGCCGATGTGGTCCTTCTTTTACACTCTCTTTGATTCTGTGTATTTATCTGACTTTTAAGCTCTTTAGGGACAGAGAACACATCTTCGTTACCTTTTTACCTGTTATGATGCCTTTTATTTGTTATTTATTGATTGAGCGAATGAATGAATGAGATATTATTTTTTAAGTGAGCTTGCTACTCTGTAGAGAAACACCAGCCTAGAGAGTCAGGACCCTAACCCATTGTCTGTGGAGTTGTGCCGAATGTAGCAGTGAAGCAGTTAAGGAAATGTTTGTTCATACAGAAAATGAGGAGTGAAACCTTCTTTTAGGAAGAAATGGCCTGAGCTTCTTGCTCCAGGAATAATGGAATATTTCCAGAAGCATTCACATTCTTGAGAGAAAGGTGTAAATTCAGAGCAGGGTGGTAAGATAAAAAGATAAGAGGAAATTTATTAGAGTAGAGAAGGACAGATATAAGAGGAGCAGGAGGCATTTGAATTTATGGCAGGAAAGGCTCAGATGGAAAGAGGTTACAGTCCAGGACAGAAAGGAGTGGCTGCACCAGTGCTCACCAGGAAAGACAGGGGGAATACCAGTGAGCATTGCTTACATTTTCACTGGTGATACGTGTGTTTGAAAGCGTGAGGAGCCTCAGGCTTACCCTCCTGGTGCCTCTCTCCTCACTGCTAGCCTCACACCTGAGGGAGGTAGCTAGGAAGAGCTTAGTGGAACTCCATAATGTCTACTTTCAAATTGCCATGGAGAAGGAGAATATGAATAAATAGAAAATCCAGGGGCATCTGGGTGGCTCAGTGGGTTAAAGCCTCTGCCTTTGGCTCAGGTCATGATCCCAGGACCCTGGGATCGAGCCCTGCATCAGGCTCTCTGCTCAGTGGGGAGCCTGCTTCCTCCTCTCTTTCTGCCTGCCTCTCTGCCTACTTGTGATCTCTGCCTGTCGAATAAATAAATAAAATCTTTGAAAAATAAATAAATAGAAAATCCAGATAAGAGCTAACTGTTTAAAGAAATGTGGCTTTATGACTTCCAAATGCATGGTGGGGCTTCTGTATTATATGGAATGTTTACAGAGCAAGTGGGAAGGGAAGAGGAAGTTGTGTTTGGGGATCAAAAGGACACCTCCAGGGTCATTCTTGGAGCATTGGATCCTCAGTTTTATCGTCAGCACTGACACAAGTAGGCAGTCGGGGATAGCGGAGGCCCTAGTGTTGAGTGGGGCTGAGGATGGTGGCAGGGCGCGGTGGGTAGGGAGAGGGACAGCAGCATATTCACCTGTGACAGGGTGACAGAGGCATTTATCACTTCCATCAGGTTTGGGTTGAGATCCTTGGGTTGGTTGTGTTTTAATAATAAGTTATGATTGGAAGATCTAAGTGGGGATTTGTAATTTGAAAAACAGTGTTTTTCCATAGGCTTAGTGTTTTCTTTAAAGTATAAATTTGTCCATTAAATCAGTTTTTTTTCACTTTCTTTTAAGAGAAGTTTAACCTGTCTTTACCATATAAAGAAAGGAGTCGCGGTTCAAAGTCTTCCTCCGCTTTTGCTGAAGATGGCAACTTGCAAATAGAATGTCCTAGGGACTCCAGGGAAAATTCCTTTTGCTGTGTCACTACTGCTTAATGTTCTCCTTGGTAAAGAGGCTAGGAGGCATTTCCTCCCCCTTCCATATCCTGAAAAGTGTCAGGAAGTAGATCAGAGAGACAAGGAGGCCGAGTAATGTTGGACTCTGTAGAACATTGTGAGCACTTTGGTTTTTATTTCAAGTGATGTGAGAAGCCATTGCAGGCTTTCCAGCAAAGGGGCAGCCATGGAGACATGTCTGTCCCATGGATTTGGAAGCTCACTCTGGCCGCTGTGTAAGATCAGACTGTAGGAATGCAGGGTGAGGCAAGAGTCCAGTAGAAGGCATTGAGTAATCATTGGAAAAGGTGGCAGTGACCTAGGGAGAGTGGGAGTGCTGACAGGTGGTTTAATTCCAGATCTGCTTTGAAGGTAGAACCAACATGACTTGCTGATGGATTTGGGATATGCCAATAAGGGAGAAGTGAGGGGATGACTATAATTTTTGAGCTTACCAAGAAGAAAATTGGAGTTCCTGTTTACTGAGGTAAAGAAGACCATGGTGGGATAGGGACTGGTTTGTGGGAATTAGGAGTTTGCATATGAAGTTTGAGATGTTCATGAGTCCTCCAAGTGGATCATCGAATAGGAATGGATGTGTGAAGTGTGTCTCAAGTTGAGAGGAGACATCCTTGCCAGAAATGAAAGCTCAGGAGTCCAGTGCATAGATGTTAGTTGAAGTCAGTCTGGTGAGAGCCCCTAGAGAATTGAGTGTATATGGTGGAGAATGAAGGGACCAAAGATTGAGCCCCAGGGCCTTCAGAGTCTGGACATGTGTCGCAGATGAGGAGGACCAGCAAAGGTTAAAGTGACGAGGAGCGGCCCATGGGGTAGGAGGAGAGCTAATGGGACATACTATCTTGCAAGCCGAGCAAAGAAAACATTTCAGTGAACATGGCCAAAGAAGCCGATAGGTCAGATGAGAAGAGGGCTAGAATCAACCACTGACCATTGTACGGTAGGAACGATGGAGAAACCTGGACAGGTGGCCATTTGGGTGCAGACGACGGAACAAAAGCCTGACTACGTTTGGGAGTGCGTGGGAGAGAAGATAGGGGCCGGGGCACGGACACTTCTTCAAGGAGTTTTGCTGTAAGGGGGAGTCATGAAATGGGGCAGCAGCTGGAGGGGAGCTGAGTTCAAGGAAGATCTTTTCCTCTTTTTCAAAGAAAGGAGATAGCACAGTAGGTTTGTATGCTGATGGGAGTGGTCCAGTAGAGGGAAGATTTGCCCCACAGGCTGTGTAGGGTAGGGGCCACCATCTTTGGGGACACTAGCGGGGTGCTGAGTAAGCAAGACTAGTTAGGGTCCAGGCAGCAGGCCCCAGCATGGGGGCGTGTGGGTGCTTCATTAGTGATCTAAGAGGAAGTGAGTTAAGGAACTAAACATAAAGAAAAACTTACTAACAATTTGACACCATGATTTTAGGTCTATTGAATCTAATTCAAAAGTTGGGGCTTCAATATTTTTTTGTTTTTCATTTTTCTAGGAATTCATTTTTTTATCCTGGTAAAATCCACCTGTCATAAGATGAACCATTAACCATTTTAAGTGTCCAGTTAAGCCGCACTTTGGACCTTTTGCAGTGCTGGGCAACCATGACTTTTATCTAGTTCAAAGGCATTTTCATCACCCCAAAAGGAAACTTCGTACCTGCTAAGCGGTCATTCCCTACTCTCCTTTCCCCCAGCCCCTGACAGCCACTGATTTGCTTTCTGTCTTAATGGACTATTCTGGATGTTTTGTGTGAATGGGATCCTGTAATATGTGGCCTTTTGTGACTGGCTTTCACTTGAGCATAACGTTCTTGAGCTTCCTCCACGCTGTAGCAAGTAATAGTACTGAACCGCTTTTTATGGCCCACTAAGATTCCATTGTTGTGGATAAACCAAACATCTTGCTTTTCTGTTCTCCAGTCGATAAACATTTACGTTATTTGAACCTTTTATTGGCTATTGTGAATAGCTATGCTGTGAACTTTCATGTTCTCCGTTTGGAGACCTGTGCTCATTTCTTCTGTGAACATACCCAGCAGCAGAATTGCAGGGTTGTATGGTCATTCTGTGTTTAACTTATTTTTCATTAAAGATGTTATTTATTTATTTGACAGATCATAAGTAGGCAGAGAGGCAGGCAGAGAGAGAGAGGAAGAGAAGCAGGCCTCCTGCTGAGCAGAGAGCCTGATGCGGGACTCGATTCCAGGACTCTGGAATCATGACCTGAGCTGAAAGCAGGGTCTTTTAACCAACTGAGCCACCCAGGTGCCCCTGTGTTTAACTTTTTGAGGAATACCAGACCATTCTCTGTAGTGCCCGCACCATTATATGTTCCCAGCAGTGTGTGAGGGTTCCTATTTCCTTAGCCAGCTCGTGTTACTTACCATTTTTAAAATTATGATTCTAGTAATTCGCTTTTGTTGTATTTTATGAAAGTATGAGACCTTGGTGGATTGGAAACAAAAAAAATTCTAGGAGCGCCTGGCTGGCTTATTGGGTAGAGCGTTGCAACTCTCCATCTTGGGGTTGTGAGTTTGAGCTCCATGTTGGATGTAGAGATTCCTTAAATGGAAGTCTTAAATTTTAAACAAAACAAAATAGGTCCCTCCCCACAGATAGCTTGAGAAGCACTGATCCTAGTGCGCATACAGAAGGTTGGCTTGCACATGAATCTGGCCTCTTCATAGTAACAGATGCCAGTGGTTCACAAAGTGGTGGTTGGAGCACCCTGGAAATGAGGCTTCTTCAACTCAGGATAAAGAGGGACATCTTGGGGCGCCTGGGTGGCTCAGTGGGTTAAAGCCTCTGCCTTCAGCTCGGGTCATGGTCCCAGGGTCCTGGGATCGAGCCCCACATCGGGCTCTCTGTTCGGCAGAGAGCCTGCTCCCCCCTCCCCCGCCAGCCTCTCTGCCTACTTGTGATCTCTGTCTGTCAAAATAAATAAATTAGTTAATTTAAAAAAAAAAAAAAGAGGGGCATCTCCAGGGCCATGCCTCTGTGTTAACAGATACACTCATGTTAACAGGTGGGCGGCATTTCATGTCACAAACAAGCATCTTTCTCTACATGTTGAATTCTTGCAAAGAAGTTCTTGGAGGGTACTTGGCTGGCCAGCACCTGGGAAAAGGTTTCAATTTAAAATGAGAAAGACGAGCATCTTTCGATCTTTTTGTCTCTTTATCCTGCAGTCTCAGTTTGAACGTTAGAGCTGGTGCAGCTGGTTTCTTCGGCGTCTTTGGCCCCTTCCAGCATGGATAGAGTGCCAGGCCCCTGTGCAAACTCACCCTCCCTTTACATTCAACCTCTGCTCTTGCCAGAAGCACCTGAGGTGCTCATTTTGTATTATGAGCTGCTCCTGTATTATTCATTTAGCACACATAGGATGTCTGCAGTTCCAAGAAGCAGGGTACAGAGCATTTATGTTTTCTCCAAAGGTCAGATGGCCCAAGTCAGCAGAAGGGCCTCTCTGAGTTGAAGGGCTTGTGCTCTTTCTGTGATGTCTGGGCAGCTTGCAGAAGCGTCTGTGTTCCCAAACGTGGCTTTTCGAACCCATGCGACATTAGCAATTTTGTAGCCCAGTGAATCTGGAAGTGCCTGATGCCACTGACGGCCTCTACTACCCCCACCCCAACAGTTGCCAAGACTAAGTGGCTAAGCTTTCCCTCCGTGGAATAGATTTGCTTCATGTCGCATACGGGATTTCAGCGAAAGACCATCCATCTAGTTTTGCAGGTGAGAACAGGGAGGCACGCGCTCCCTGTTGGAAGCACCGACGGTCTCCCTCGCTCACAATCCCACAATCGGGGAGGCCAGGACTGCCCTTTGGTGAGGTGAGGTGACCTTCTGCCAGTGCCCCTGGCTGGGGTGGTGGGAGCATTCTGTGCTTAGCATCTGAATGGAGCCACCGCTGGCGGCCTGTGTCGCCCTGGGAGTATGAGACTTCTCTGAGATCCTTACTGTCGTCAGCCCTTAACACGGGGTGAGGACGTAGGTGTTGTGACGGTGAAATCACGTCACGTATGGAAACAAGCTCTATAAATCACCAAATGCGGCAAGAGATGGCAAAACACTGTACATACGTCCACCATTCCTTTCTGTGAGGGGCGTGTTGACATTTCAGGCAGTTCTTCTTGTCAGGGAGAAAGATGTTCTGGAAATGTTTTAGAGTCCTGCTCAGACAGGAAGGAGAGCAGACCAAAGACTCTGAGGGCACGCCTTTTTGTGTATCTTCTCTGGAGCATGTAGCAAGCCGGCAGGGGAGAAAAACACTGACCTTTTTCTTCTGCTGCTTTAAGGAAAGCTGAATATGTTTTATGCAGCATTTATAGAATGTTGAGTTTAAACTTCTCTTTAGGAGATGATTTGCGGGAGGTCAGACTCTTTAGGAAATCTGTTAAATTTCAAAGAAAAGCCCTTGACTGCTAGACCTGTCTTCCTTAGTGACCTTTGTTATTTTCAGGTGTAGCTTTTCTTTTTTTTTTTTTTTTTTTTTTATTTTTTGAGAGAGAGGGCACCCTCGCATGGCACAAGTGGGGGAGGGGCAGAGGGAGAAGCAGGCTCCCCCCTGAGCAGGGAGCCTGATGTGGGACTCGATTCCAGGACCCTGGGATCATGACCTGAGCCGAAGGCAGCCGCTTAACCGTCTCAGCCATCCAGGCGCCCTCAGCTCTAGCTTTGAACAGAGAGGTAAGTGGGGGCTTCGCTGGCAATGACCATGGAGGCCAGTGCTTGCAAGGCGATGGGTCCCACCCAGGAGAGGAGCTCCGGCTCAGATCCCCAGCACTGGGCCTGACTGCAACATGCTCGCTTCATCTGTTCCAGCCCCACTTCCCTTATCTGGAAAGCTGAAAGAAAGTAACAGCCTTACCTATCACATATGGGTCAAAAACATTTTTACATAAAAGCTACGTAAAAAAGACATGGCGGAAGTTGTCAACTCCCTCAACTGCCTTATTTCCATACGAAGACCAGCCACCATGTCTTATACATCTTTCTGTTCCTGCCAGTGCCCAGCAGGGGACTGTGCAAATGACACCACAGTCATTAAGGATGGCCTGTTTTTAGCCCTACAGGGGCCCTGTTTGAAACTAATCATATGTATTGGGATTTTGAAATTAGCTAGACATTGTGGTCTTCTGAGTGAGGAAAATGAAGTGTAATCATTTTAAGCATATAATAAACAACAGGCAGCCGTGGAGGCCTATTTTTAATATATTACATGCAGTATGTTTGCTAAGTAAAGCAGAGGGAATGAGGGAAGAGGGGGGTGGAGGGACACCAGCGGGTCCCCTCGTGGCTGAAGAGGCTACGCATATCCTGGATCCATATCAGAATCAGAATATTCCGTATATTCCCTTTGGAAAACTCGAATTTTAAAGACTTCCTTCTTTGCATATACTGGTTTTAGACAAATAACACAACCCTATGAGCAAGGTCAAGAGGGCTTCTTTACTAAGCACACTAACCAGAGAGGCAGGGGCAGGGTGGGGAGGCTGCAGGCAGAGCACCGTGACATCTCTGAGCCTTATTGCTGGTGCTGGGGAACAGGAGCCAGCATAGGAACTCAGGTCTCCAAACCACTCCCCTGGGCATTGTTTTTGCTGGTGTATCCTGTGATTTCTCTTCCCTCCCATCCTTTTCCTTTCCTCACAAACAGGTGGCTCTTACCTGAGTTCTGTGCACTCAGTGGGGATAACTCATTTAGTTCTTAATAGTAGTATGCGTACCCCATTTTATGGATGAGAACACTGAGGTACAGAGACAATGAGAGGAGAAAGGCCCTCCTTTCCCAGAGGCAGATAGAGAAACTGAGGCCCAGTGATGCCTTACTTAGCTTGTCTAAGGCCTCACTGGGCAACAGTCTGGCGTTCTTGTGTGTGAAGTATTTTCAAGGAAATGATGGCTGGGATTGGGGTTGCTGAGTCTGAAGATATACATGTGATATTAAATCTTCTATAATGATAAAATTCTAGAAACTACTCCTTTAGCATATGCATCATGCAGAAATACCTCTTCTAGGGGTGCCTTTCTATAGTATATTGGTGTCACAGAAAAAGCAAAAACAAAAAAACCCTGAAAAGCAGCCTTGAAAAACCCACCAGCTTATCAGGCGTAGTATTTACAGTGCTCTTCCCAAAGCTCAATATAAACTTCAGAACACCTTTATCACTTAACACAGCGAAGTCAAGTTTTAATTTTGTGGCCATATGTGCATTTTCTTTGTATTTAACAGGAGAGAGTGTTAATATTTGATGAAGGCAGACATTAGAAGATTAAATAACTTAATTTTAATTAATAAATAATTAAATAAATTAAATAGTTACCAGCTTGGAAATTATAAGTGTAAATAGAAACACAGTCAACTATTTTCCTATAGTCGTTTTTATTTTCTGTTGCTATTCTGTGTTATTTTAAAATTAGGGTGGGGGGGCCCTGGGTAGCTCAGTCAGTTAAGTGTCTGACTTGTGATTTCGGCTCTGGTCATGATCACAGGGTCGTGAGATCGAGCCCTGTGTTGGGCTCCGTGTTCAGTGGAGAGTCTGCTTGGGGATTCTCTCTCCCTCTGCCCCACACTGCTCCCCCTCCCTCTCAAATAAATAAATCCTTAAAAATTGAAAAAGAAATTAGGATGAATAAAAGACCTGTTTGTTTTCCCCAGATAATTTTTGAGGCAGTATTTTATGTTCTGCCTAGACTGTCATTGGCTTATTAGGAAGTTGCTTTTACATCTTCAACTTATTCTTAAAAAACTCAAGGCCTTTGCAAGGGTTTTCCTTTGGGCTAAAGAAGACCGTCTAGGGCAGGACACAGAGCATGAGCTCTGGAAATGACACTCCTGGGAATTCCTCCATGTCCTGACGTAATGAAGTTGCACACAGTTACTGGGGGTCAGTGCTTGCCCCGGGGGTGCTGATGCTGATCTTATCTCGCTGGTGTTCAGGGGTGATGCCTGGTCCCCAGCCTGCCCGATCAGTGCAGGGAACCTGAACTTTGTGGGCACATCACACAGCGAGTTTGCCAATTCTGTTACTCATTGAGGGACCATTTCCCTTTCTAATTCCTGAAGAGGCAGCATCCACACGGGCATTAACTTGGATGCGACAGTGACCACTCTGGTTGGAGCAAAGCATGTCCTCTCACATGAGGTTTCTTCATCTTGGTCTGGATCTGCTGGGTCTCGGCCATGCTCTTCAGGCGCACTGTGACTCAACTCAAGAGTTTATTTTCCCTCCTCGGCTCCTCAGAGGCCCAGCCCTGGCCAAGCACAACTTGAATAACCTTCAGGAGAGCTGTGCTGTCCTTCTGTCGGCCGCTGTCTTTGAAAATTGCCTCCAGAGTTAGTGAGCAGGAACAGTTAAGATTTACAAACAATGATGAAGCTTGTCATGCATCTTTCACCATCCATCATCCAGGTGCCGTGCCTGGGCGGTGAAGTGTTCTTCATAAAAACCAGCTCAGTGTGAAATACACCTCGCCGCAATGTTTACTGCTCTGAAGCTCGTCCGCGGCCCTTTATAGTAAATCCAGATTGCGCCGTGACATTACAGTATATCACTGCCCGGCGCAGTGGGGTTTACACTGGGAATGAGTGCAGTGCACACCAGATGAGGTGTCCAAATTGAGTTATGTCAGAATTTGGCTGTTATATGGGGATAGCTTTTGTTTTCCGAACACTGAAAGTTAGCTTTATATGTATTTATATACGGGCATATACTTCCCACCTTGCACGTATACACGGGTACACCGTATATGCTGCGGTCAGCTTTCAGTCGGGCTTCGGCTGTGAAGAATGGCGACCGGCATTTATGTACCTTCCAACGGTGGTTCATTGAAATCAGCGTAACCGGCATCTTCGGGGGGAACTAGAGTGGACGGTTATTTCATCCTAGGGGTGGGTTTGCTTCTGCTCCGTGTGCAGTGGTCATCTTTACTGTCCTTTCTTGCAAAGCCAAGGAACCCTCTCTCCTGGGATTGTCGTGGTGCGTGGGAACGATCACTGTGATATAGGGCAAAGCGAAGAAACCCCACAGGACCATCCCACCTGCTGTCGAGCGCCTCTCCTGTCAGCCGAGCGGATGCGCTTGGGGAGGTCTCCGAAGTCAGTTGCTTATTTATTGTTTTTTCAGTGGGTATCAAAATCCTGGTGCTGCCTCTGTTATCTTGAAAGATGCTGCTTCCAAGAAAAGATTTATGGTGTTTTAACTTAAATCTGCAAAATAAAAGAGCACACTGAATTTATTGCATGATCAGGTTTATTTACATTCACCCTAAAAGTGCTGATATTAAAAATGAGCTCCATAAAAAATAATATTCAGGCCCTGCAGCCCCACAGTCATCTTCTTACCACGTATTTTTAAATCCTCTCTTCAATAAAATCTTTAAAAAAAAATAAATCCTCTCTTCAATGTAGCAGGGAAGTTAAAACCATTTTGTGGCCTTTTCATATCTGGTGCTACAATGAATCCAGGGTTTCTCCCCCATTTACACCAAGTGTAGGGCAGGGCATCCCCCCACTTAAAATGAGGTGGCACATAGCCCTCCCATCATTGCCCTCTGCTCTTTTTCTGGCTGTTCCCTCTTAGTTGCAATGTCTTCTTACTGGAGATTGATTAACGGTGCCACTTCCCAGCTTCCTGGAGCGGCACAGGACACAATTGCAGGCTTATGGTGCTGGCCTCTAGAGGTGGGACAGGGGCCAGAAGCCAGAAGCCTTCCATTGGCTCCGCCGCCAGGGCAGGGAGAGAAGAGCCCTGAGTCAGCCCAAGGTGCCCATCTGCATCATCAGACACGAGATGGCCAGTGAGAGTTCGATTTCAGATAAGTCCCCAAACAACTATTTTCATATAATTATGTCCACAGTATCTTATTATGCTAAAAATTATTTATTTGGTCTGAAATTTAAATTGTAGCGTCCTGTGTTTTTATTTGGAAATATGGCGATTTTATACTCCGTTTATGTCTTCTCTGAACGACCATTTTAAGGCCATTGGGTAAAAGACAAAAACAAAATGTGGACAGAGGACAGCAATACTTTGTGGAAGCATACTCAGCTTTCAAAGAGTTGCTTCATTTGTGTTTCTGTCAAAATCATACAATAGGCAGGCTGATCATGCTTGGAGTGGTTTCTTACTTTGGTTAAAGCCACTCATGGATTTCTCAATGTTTCTTCCTCCATTTGGGTAATTCATGGGTCCATATATTTCTTTTTTCATGTTTTATGGATTAGATCCATTAGAGCAGCAAATAAAATTTAACCCACTGCTGTTCAGAATCAAAATGAAAATTTATACTCTCTGTGCATTTGGTTCAGTTCTGTCCTCATACAACTTCTCCAGGCAGAACAGTGACTGGAAACTCTCAGCAGGACCGGGTCCTCTCAGTCCCCATCCTGAAAACCCACCAGGATGGAAGCTGATGGCTCGGTCAGTACCCAGGTACTAAACTGGAGAGCCAGGTCTCCATGGACTGGCGTCCTGCCTAGGATATGAACACGGCAGGGAGCGTGGGACAGTCACCCTTAAATGCCAGCAGATCCTGGAGACTCATGCCTTTCCCTTCCTGTCCACAGAGAACAGCCTTCCCTCTCTCCGCTCTGTAAGGGTGTAGCCATGTGCCCGGCTGTGTTGCTCTTACGTGGGACTTGGTGGAGGTCTTTTTGTAACCCAAGGGAGAGGTAGTCTTCTTCAGTTAGAGAAACCAGGGTTACAACCAAACTTTGTGGGCAGATACACAGCCCTGTCCGGCCATGTTTTGCCTTTGTTACTTACATGCTTAGAGAGGTGGCATGGGGCTTGATTTATTTGTTTGCTTATAACAGCTTTATTGATACATAGTTCACACACCATAAAATTCATCTCCTTAAAGCATACAGTTCAGTGGTTTTTAGTATATTGACAAAATTGTGCAACCATCACCACAGCCCAATCCCAGAAACGTTTCCATTGTCCCAAAAGGGCTCCCCATATGCAGTCACTCCTCCTTTGCACCTCCCTCCCAGCCCCTGGAAGCTACTGTTCTATTTTCTATCTCTGTGGATTGGCCCCTTCTAGACACTTCATAGAAATGGAATCCTATGTAACCATTCATGTCTAGCTTTTTTCCCTTAGTAGTATATTTTTGAGGTTCACCCACATTGTCTCATGTAACCATGCTTCATTCCTTTCTGTGGCAAAATAATATTTCATCATGTGGAAGGGTTGGGTTTATTTTGACTGGAAAAGTATTGCAAGGCCCAACAAAAACTATGAGACCACAAGATTCTCAAGGTGAAATATGTGTGTAATCTTATTTTAGTAAATCTCCAGTCTTCCACCTTGACACATGAATTCCTGTAATGAGTAGAGCCTCAAAGGAGGAGCTCATGTGCACAGACATTGAACAAGCAGGACTGTGTTGTTTTCCTGTTCCATGCTAACATTTACATTATTCTGATAGGGCTTCTGTAGCAGAGCACACACTGGGTGGCTCAAATAGCATATTGATTTTCTCACAGTTCTGGAGGTTAGAAGCCCCAGGTCAAGGTGCGGTTGGGGGTAGAGCCACTGCCTCATTGTGACCTCACACAGCCTTTCTCTGTGGCAGAGTCAGAAAGAAAAAGAGCTTTCATCTCCCTTGCCTTTCTTCTTCTTTTTTAAGGTTTATTTGAGAAAGAGTGCACGTGCATGTGAGTGTGTGTGTGAGTAGAGGGGAGGGGCAGAGGGAGAGAAGCTCAAGCAGACTCCCCACTGAGCACAGAGGCCTTACTGGGGCTCAACTCTGGGAGAGTGACCTGAGCCAAAATCCAGAATTGGATGCTTAACTGACTGAGCCCTCCCAATCCAGGCATCCCCCTGTCTTGCTCTTAGAACACTGGTCCTATCCAACCAGGCTCTATCCAGATGACCACATTTGAATTCACTTAATCTCCCTAAGGGCCCAGTTTCCAGTGCAATCTCCTTGGGGGACTAGGGGGTCAATATAGGACTTTGGGGGGACTCTAACACTTTTGAAGAGTTCATTGTCTCTCAGTGTCTCCTCCTCTAGCTAAGGTTCTTGGGACACAGAAGGATGCTGAGACCTGGTGAGCCAGAGTCCTCCTGGTCCCACGTGAAATGTCTGGAATTTGCTGACTACTCACTCACCTTCCAGACGGACATGCCCAGCCCAGCCCATGGCAGGCCCTCATCTAACAGATCCCCAGATCCCCAGAGCCTGGGGTATTGTACAGAGATGGAGAGTTCCGTGGTCATGCACACCCTACTCACCCAGAGCACTTCTTTTCCAGATTCTTGCTCTTCTTTCCCACATTTTTCCCCCTAGAATTTGGTTACTTACTTTTTTTGTTTTTCCTATTTCTGATTTTTGGGAAAAATATTTTTTTTTTTTTATTTTTATTTTTATTTATTTATTTGACAGAGATCACAAGTAGGCAGAGAGGCAGGCAGAGAGAGGGGGGAAGCAGGCTCCCCACTGAGCAGAGAGTCCAATGCGGGGCTTGATCCCAGGACCCTGAGACCATGACCTGAGCTGAAGGCAGAGGCTTTAACTCACTGAGCCACCCAGGTGCCCCGGGAAAAATATTTCTGATTCATTGTTCAATAGCATATTGAATATTCAATATTCATTGAATTGAATATTCATTCATTCAATATTCATTGAATATTCATATTCAATATTCATTGAATATTCTGATTCATCAATATTTCTGATTCATTTGCCCTTGTAGTGCTCTGCATGACCTTAAACAACTCACATCAGGGTGATGCTACAAAATTAGTCTTTGCTTATTTTCTCGGCAAGTGAGATTTCGGGGCCTTTACACACAGGATCATTACTGGTAATATAAAGGATGTGACTCCGTAAGAACCAAGTGGAAGACATACATAGGACAAAGAATGGGGAGCGGGAGGAGAGATTCCACGTTCTTTTCAGGGGCACCCCCCCCCC
>RCUC01069885.1:0-15559 GCA_003697995.1 Taxidea taxus jeffersonii | reverse complement strand
TGGACATACATCTCTACTTATTTAAAGGATATAAGTTACTTATCATTAAAAGAGAGCAAAAATCTCTTCTGTCATTCAACCTAAAAAGCATCTTTGATGAAAATATTCACAAAATGAACTTCAAATGCATTTAACATAAATTCTAGTATGGACATAATTCATTCACAAATATTTGAAGCACCTTGTTATTAAAAGCACGAGTTTAAAAAAACACAATATTAACTTATCATTTTATTACTTGCCTATAAAGTACTGCAGGAAGGATAGATGTCTTTTGTGTGCCTCCTTCTTTTTTACTTGGTTTTCTCTCCTTGGGTGCTCGCAAAATTGCCGGTATGTTCAACTTCTATCGATTTGAACAAATGCAGTTTATTTTGTTTTAAAGAAAAAATATAAAGCAACATTCTCCTCTATTTGCCAGTCAAGTCTAAATATGCTAGAATTGTGAGGGAGAAATGTTTTACCAGCTATTACACCAGCAAAAAAAATTAAAACGAGTTTCTGTAGTTACTTCCATTAGAAACCTATAATTAGGGGCACCTGGGTGGCTCAGTCGTTAAGTGTCTGCCTCTGGCTCAGGTCATGCTCCCAGAGTCCTGGGATCCAGCCCCACATCGAATCAGGGTCCCTGCTCTGCAGGAAGCCTGCTTCTCCCTCTCCCACTCCCCCTGCTTGTGCTCCCTCTCTCACTGTCAAATAAATAAATACAATCTTTAAAAAAAAGGAAAAGAAACCTATAACTACATACTTTCAATTTTCAGTGAAACACTAAAATATTATGAGAATTAAGCTTTGAAAAGTGAAAGACAAGGACAATCATTAAAGAGCTTTAAAAAAAAGCCTCACACAATATACTTGACAAAAAGAATATTGAAGCCGTTTATTTTCCTCAACATCTCAGCTACATTGGTGCTTCATAGGTTAATTAGAAAAATTATCTTATTGGACCAAACTCTCCACAAAGTGAATGAGATTCTTTTTGGTTTTCTTCTAATCTGTAGTATGCTGGCTTCTGAGACAGCAACCATCTATCAAAGTCATTTCTCAGTGGCCTGGTGGGCCAGCATTTGTTCAACCAACTGGAAAAAAGGGTCATGCAAATGATACAAATGAATTCAACTTCTGTGTATTTTACATTTACACAAGGAAATTTGCGAACTTCTGTTAAGAGTCATTTAACAAATGAAAACACCCTTTTATGGTAGATAATTTGTAGGATTTGGTACGATACGGTAGATAATAAGTAGGAGATTCTTAAGAGACGATCCTGCAAATCAAACCAAATGATAATGCTAGCTTGGTAAATAAACTAATAGCCTTGTACTCAACATTAACTTCTCTAAATATCAAATACCATAATCTCTCAAAAATCCTTCAACAACCTATCAATAGAAAGGTCAATTCACCAAAGGGGACTACTCATTCTCACCTCTTAAATTATGTTATTCATTTTAATACAAGCCACATACATCCTGTTCACAAAAGAAGCATCTTTAAAGCTAGCGTAGCACAATACATTTCAGTATGTACTATCTTCTAAAATATTAAGTCTACATGAATTGTATGATAAATTTGACCCTTCTTAAACCTCTGAAATAAGTACAATGAAAAATATCTTTTCTTTGATTAGCCTCCTTCACAAATAAGATTACTTTCATTATAAAAGGACCACAATGAGTCTCCAATATCCTTTTAAAATATAATTGAAATTACCTGAATGAATTTTTAATTTCTGTGTTATATACATAGTGCTTAAAAAAAAAAGCATTCAAAGAAACTACTATTTGGCAATGATTCTTTTCAACACCAAGAACTTTAACAGGCTAAAAATGCTCAAGGATAAAGTAATTTTTGTCATTATCCCAGTGATATTTACTGAAGGTGAAAAACTATCCTTTAACATTAAAGTTTCAAAACCCATCTCTTAGGCAGCTCAAAACTAAATCAATATAAAAACGAATTTCTCTAGTTTGTCTTTTAAATTTTACATCTAAAAAGAAGGAACTAAATAGAAGAATAGGATAGGAAAAAAAAATGTGGCAAGGAGTCTAACTGCTAAATTAGAGATAAGAATTTGATAGGAGTAACTCATGCTTCTAATCTTAGCTTCATCTCAAATGACAGGTCAATCAGTTAGAGCCAAGGAAAAAATTTTGCAAACAAGATAGCTGTTAAAACAACCAAATTAGGCTACAGGTTCTCAGTTAGGCAGCTTCCAATGCTCTAGATGTATTTCAAGCATTATCATTACCACAGAGGATTAGTTGCCCCTAATCAAACAGAATTTTTTAGTTAGGAAAGTTGTATCAGAAATCTGATCTTTGAAAGTAACAGAGTAAGGAGACAGCAATTGGAAAGAAACTAACCTGCCCTGTGATTCTGCCTAGTAAGGCCCATATTCCTTGCCCTTCGCTTCGAAGTTTTCCATTCAGATTCTGCAGTTCTTCTAAAGATTCACATAGCTACAATGTAAATAATCCAAATCAGTAAACCATTACAATACACAGTAAAACATGGGGAAATTTAAATAATTTATCAACAAATGTCCAAGAGCATCTGTATTGCTAGTCTGTATTTTTTAACATAGTTAAGTCACAATACCCTGAAGAGGAGGCTATCCAATTATTGAACAAGCAGTACCAATAAGATGTAAGCATTTTGTTTCATGTTAGCATTTTTACCGATAATAATATCTATATTTATCATCCCGTTATAGTTTTCTACATAATTTCGAACACATTCTGCTAATTAATCCTTGAGTCTATGAAGATGCATTTCCACCATTTTCTCAATGAGAAAATTAAGGTTCGTTGGGTTTCTGTGACTTGACCAAGATCACAGAACTAGCAAGAATCCCCAGGTCTTCTGAATATAATCCCAGTACTCTTTTCTTTCACTACAGTGTGGCTGATATTGGAAACGTATCTCTTACTAATTTTTATCACTTAAAATGTTATCTAACAATAAGTCAACATGAGCTTTATATGTTCATGTTACTTATTATCTAATATTTTAGCTACACCTTTCTGTTATAGGATATTTCTTTTGATCTCCCTCATTTTTACAATGAAGATGTAGAATGAAAATTTAAATTGGGAGGTATTTTTCTTAAATCAAAAGTAACATTATAGGGACGCCTGGGTGGCTCAGTTGGTTAAGCGGTTGCCTTCAGCTCAGGTCATGATCTCAGCGTCCTGGGATCGAGTCCCACATCGGGCTCCTTGCTCGGCAGGGAGCCTGCTTCTCCCTCTGCCTCTGCCTACCACTGTCTGCCTGTGCTCGCGCTCTCTGTTTCTCTAACAAATAAATAAAAATATTTAAAACAAAAAAAAAGTAACATTACAAAACAATTCAAGATAAAACTAGTAATTTAAAGGAAATTTCTAAGTTTTCTACAAACTTAGGAAGAGAAGTTCTATAGTACACGAGTTAGGAACAAGGAACGGAGTCAGACTGTTTAGCCTCAAATCCCAACTCTATGACTTGATTAGCTACGTGAGTCTAGGAAAATAACTTCACCTCCTTAGGATTCAGTTTTCTCCTCTAAAAACGGGAGCCATAATTAGAGCTCACATAAAACTGAGGTGAAAATTATATCAGTTAATATATGTAACGTGCCCAAATTGTATGTAGCACATAGGAAGTACTTAGTGTTATGGATGATAATGAAGCCAGTAAGAGTAGGAAGTGTAGAGAAGGGCCTAAACACTTCATAATAATTTCAAAATAAGACATAAATAGAAATTCTCTAAAATCACAAATGACATCATCAACAGGCCTATGATATTATGTTGTTTTGTAGCCAACTTACCTTATTATATTCCACATGGAGCTTTTCCTGTTCATTCTCTAATTTATCCTTTATATTCTTTTGTTCAGCCATATTTTCCTGAATTTGAATCATGCGCATATTTCTCTCTATTTAAATTAAATATCCAATTTTACTTTAGTAGAAAATAAAAACTGATATACAAAACACACAATGGAAGAAGCTAGCCATAAAGATGATCACACGGATAATTTTACATTGTTTACAATACTTTAACCCTATTCACAATACAGGAACTCAGGATTTTACAACAACCCACAACTTATTAGGAAAATAAATATGCTTTTTATTTAATATATGTAGCACGGCTAATAAATTTCTAAAAATTGACAGTATAACAAATATTTCTAATAGCAAATTGTTCTCATTGACAATGTGCACATATCAGTGTCTATACTGACCAAAGTAATAATTCACAAAATCAGCAGTGAGAGCAGGTTGCTTATGCTTTCTCCTTCCGTCCACACTAGAACTAGTGTCTGAATTGTCCACTGGAAAGATATCTGTACTGATCCCCATTAGCTCTGCTTTCCGCATCAGCTTACGAATGGCTGAAGCACTGCTAGTGAGTGGTCTGGGCAATTTTTCCCTTGGAACCCAGGCCTGAGGTCTGGTAGATCGAGCTAGTTCTGCTTTGGCACGATACTGCTGAAGCCGGGCATTGATCCTTGCCTATAAAAGAAATGCATACAAATTTTATGTAACATACTCCCTCTGATTTCTACTTGCATGCTTACAGAAAGTAAAGATAACCAGAATTTCCTATATCAAGGCAAGTTATACCTATCCACAGTTATTAAGATACACTGTATTATTCTTGGGTTAAAATAAAGTTGGTCTACTCTTAGTAACTATTCTAGGTCCTAATCTATGATCAGATTTGTCAGAACTAATTTGATTAAACGGAAGTTTCTCTTTTCAGTAACTGCAAGTCTCTATAAATTCATCTTAATATACCTAGAAATACATTTTAAAAGACAAGCAAACTGATCAGATTCTTTATATAAATAACAATGGATCAGACTGAAAAAAGATATGGTCAACATACTGCACGGATAGAATAATTTCCTCTAAGCCACATTTTTTTAATGTATTTGGAAATATGCTTCATAAAAGGCTGCTCTGTTGACTAGATGAGGAGTACTCATTGGCTACAAACTACACTCACCAGTTACCTTAATTACAATCTACTTCCTAGGTAACTAACCACATTTCATAAATACATTTCACATGTCGCTGGCACACACACGAGAGCTGAAATCCATAACCTTGAAAGAAAAAAACATGATATTGGCATGAATCCCATACCTGTGCTTCTGGTGACAGTTGCTTCTCCCTCTCTTGCAAAGACATTTTACAATAGGATTGTAGAGCCAAATAGTTTTTTCTCTTCCATTTTCTGTCTAACCTATCTGCATGCTGCTTACAATAAGCAAAAAATGGATCTGCTATATCCTATACAAAAAAACAGAAGGGCGGAGTGAACATTTTTACTATAAAAGGTCATAAACAACCTAATATAAAAGCTAAAATTTCTTTTTTGAAGAATCTCCTACAGTGTTGATATTTCTAAAATAAGTTATAAAAGTAATGTTTGCCCATAATGATAAAAATTGCTACTTTTTAAACTTAATCTTATATATAACTTCAAATTAACAACCACTTTTTTAAGGGTCTTATAGATTTAAAAATACTGTAATCAAATTTTATGTATTGTATTTAGTTAAACTTATATACCTAAAAAGTAATCACTGTTTAAAACAAGTAGGATTTTAATAATCTTAGGCATTATTAAATATTAAAGTTATGCATACACAGATTAATATTACAAGACAATATAACCGAAAAATACAGGACTAGCCAACACAGATAAGTGGAGCATTTTTAACTGGCTAGCAATGAATGCATAGACATATTCTACCCAGGACAAAAATGATTAAGAAAGCCAGGCCCTGTCAATTGAACACATTAGGTAAGACCTTTAACTCTTTATATAAGTCTAAAACCTCAAATGGAAAACAGACCTCTCTCACAGCCATCCTTCATGATACTAACCTAAAGCGTTACTCTTTACAGAGTAGGGAAGGAAGAAAGGAAGGAAGTAGGGGGAAGAGAGGGGAGGGAAGGGAAGGAATTTACTCTGTAATAAACAAAAATAATTTGTAAATAACCAAAACATGTAAACTGCATTGTAACTGCCAACCAAATAACAGGGAGTTCATTCTTTAGATCTGTCCTAAGGGGGAGAAATAGAGATATGTTCTCCATATAGTTTTTATAGAAGTTATGTTAAAAGGGTATCTTGGAGTAAGGTGGGGTTTTACAATCCAAAGAGAAATCATGACACTAAAAAAGAAGCAAATGAAAAGGAACAGAATGGGACATAATAATAATAACAACAACAACAATAAATTTAAGGTATCCTTAAAAATTAAAAAAGCACATGATTCAATTCTGTAGTGTGATATCCACAGATGCCTCAATATGGCACGGGGTAACATCACAGAATTTGGAAATACAAAAGCCCGGACATAGGTTGGGTCAGCTCCATAATTTACAGGTTTTACAATTTCAAACAAGTTTCTACACATCTCTGGGTCTCTTACCTCATTTGTAAAATGGATTTAATAATAACTACTTCATATAGTAATAAAGTAAAGTAACAAAAATGTAGGTAGGAGATTGTATTAACACACACATACATACACAGCTGCTTTCTCATGATGTTCTAAATCTTGGTGACAGAAGATGATAAATGGAAACAAAGATTATATCGAACCTCAGACAAAATGGCCAGATCTAGAGAAGTATTTTATTGTTTTAAAGTAGGTAAGGTTGAAACTGAGTCATCAGAAGTAGGATTCATGCTTGCATAGATGAATTCAACATTAGGACCAAGACACTGAATTAGGAAAAAGACCAGTCATCTCTGGTCTAAAAGATACCTGAAAAGGAATAAGTAACTCAGGTAATTTTTTTTTAATTTTTTTAAGATTTTATTTATTTATTAGCGCGCGCGCGAGAGAGGGAGAGAGAGAGAGAGCGCGCGCACAAGCTCAGGCAGACAGAGTGGCAGGCAGAGGCAGAGGGAGAAGCAGGCTCCCTGCTGAGCAAGGAGCCCTATGTGGGACTCCATCCCAGGACGCCGGGATCATGACCTGAGCCGAAGGCAGCTGCTTAACCAACTGAGCCACCCAGGTGTCCCAACCCAGGTAATTTTTAAAAATTAATTAATATGGGCTTACAGGACAATTAATCTAATTCTAAGGCTACAATGACCAAGGGATTAACGCTGCTCAGAGAACGAAAAGATATACAAAGCAAATATTAACTATGACAGAAACCACTGTCTTCCAGTATCTGTTCTCCCCATATTCCCCTTGGTAGAACCCTCTGAGTTTTTACTGGGTAAATGGTTACCCTGCTAGAAACTCTCTGCTCCAGAAAATTGCAGACTATGCCCTTGAAAGGAAACTGCCTACTCTTAAACTTCTCTTTCCGTCTTCCAATGGGTGGAACCCAAAGTAGAGCTAAACCATCTCTGACGTGTAAGAAAGTACAACAGACTAAGGAAAGATAAAACAACAATAGAAGGGGCGCATGGATGGCCCAGTGGGTTAAGGCCTCTGCCTTCGGCTCAGGTCATGATCCGAGGGTCATGGGATTGAGCCCTGCATCGGACTCTCTGCTCGGCAGGGAGCCTGCTTCCTCCTCTCTCTCTCTCCGCCTGCCTCTCTCTCTGTCAAATAAATAAATAAAATCTTTAAAAAAAAAAAAAAAAACAATAAAAATACCTAATCCCTAGAACCAAAGTCCCCTGAATATCAAACCAGTCTAGAATCTCGTATTAGGGCTAGTTTAACTTCTTCCTTCTTTAAACCACTAGTTATTTGATTTTGTTAAACCAGTTAGTGTCCTAATTAATGTATTGGTTGACTTGGAATATCCTTTTAAACTGCTTAGAGAAATGAAACTTTCAAGAAAGTTTCCCAATTGAAAAGGGAAAACATTTATCTGAATGTCTAGTATATGCCAGGCACAGGTGCCTTTTATATAAGTATCTCACTTATTCTATATCACTACAACTTGAGATGGATTATTATTTTAATATCAATTTTATGAGCAGAAAACTGAAAATGAGAGAGGTTAAGTTGCTGACCCAAGATCTATGGCCTCTCTTTTCCAACCACTACCTGACTGATTAGATTCACTTAAGGAGGTCTCTAAAGAGAGATGAGTAAAGCCCAACTCTGGGAGATTCTGATTCAGTAAGTCTAAGGCAAAGGTTTTAAATGAGAATGCTTTGAGAAACAGTACCAATAAACATAAATGAGTAAAGGAGGCTTGAAAGAAGCTATAAAATTATAAGACAAAACTAAATGATGTTTGTAGAAGGGGGAAAATAATGAAGATATAAGAACTTCAGGGCCTGTGGCAAACTGGAATGTTCTACCTATAAAGGCATTCAAAAGCATACAAAACATACTGCTACCATTAAAAAAAAAAAACCAAAGTCCTTCCCATGTTCTTCCAAGTCACATGGTATTCTATGCAACTTCCTCCCCTCTTACCAATCCTAGTCCCTAGCCATACCAGTCTCCTTGTTGGTCCCCAAACCAAGCATGTTCCTATCTCAGGCTCTGCATATTCTGTTCCCTCAGCCTGTCATGCTCTCCTCTCAAATAAATATATGTGCACTACCACCTTCCTTACATATTGTCATAAAATGTCACCTTGGGGCACCTGGGTGGCTCAGTGGGTTAAGCCTCTGCCTTCGGCTCAGGTCATGATCTCAGGGTCCTGGGATCGAGCCTCATATTGGGCTCTCTGCTCAGCAGGGAGCCTGCTTTGCCCTCTCTCTCTCCCTGCCTCTCTGCCTACTTGTGATCTCTCTCTCTCTCTCTGTGTCAAATAAATAAAATCTTAAAAAAATAAAATAAAATAAAGTAAAATAAAATGTCACCTAGCATTACCCTACCTCCTTTACTCTCTAAATACTTCACCTTACTTTATATTTTTTCACAGTACTTATCACAATGTTGGGTTTTGTTTTCTTTGCTTACTTTTTTACTTTCTGTCCTCTCCCCACCTGCCACTCAAATGTGAGCCTCCTTAAAGAATATGTTTTGTCTGTTTTCCTCACTGCCATCTCCATAGAGTCTGTAACAATGCCTAATATCAGCAGGTAAATGTATCTGTTGAACAAATATACTGAATAAATAAGAAAAAAACCACACTAATTTGCAAACTTTAAATAGCTAAAGGTAAAATATAGATAAGGTGAAAAAAAAAAAAATAGTAAGTCCAACTGAAGTTTCTGATTCTTCCAAGGAAATTTCTATCCCTATTTACATTACTTCCAATCCATACTAGACACTTGTGACATCTTTTAATGCCATCCTATT
The DNA here is from genome assembly GCA_003697995.1 of Taxidea taxus jeffersonii. Taxonomy (NCBI): domain Eukaryota; kingdom Metazoa; phylum Chordata; class Mammalia; order Carnivora; family Mustelidae; genus Taxidea; species Taxidea taxus. The sequence goes on along the minus strand of RCUC01069885.1, from coordinate 6,325 downwards.
TATCCCCACATAGGTGAATACTGTGCCTTAAAGCTATTTTTATGCTCCTTGACAGAATTCTCCACCCCAGTATCTACCTTAGTGCCTTGCACATATGCGTAGGCCCTCAATCATGATTGACTGACTTCACTGAGTGCTACAAAGTCACTTTTGAATATAATTTTCACTGCTAAGTAAAATATAGATCACCTCTTAACATAACTGGGTTTAGGAACACAAATTCAATAAGGACTATATATTCATATTCTATAAATGCTTGCTGAGTTCTATTTCTGTCATGTCTTTTGATATAAGATAATGGAAAAATCTACCGAAGTGAAAATATGAGATAATTTTTCATTTCTAATAAGAAGAGAACCCTTGTTCTCTTCTTTTAAATTCTAAAATGAAGTGCTTAGGATCATTCCAACAATACTGAATGCTTTGTATCATTCCAACAATACTGAGACCAACAAGCTTAACAATAACAAAAAAGGAAACCATAAAGATGCTGATGGGATAGGAGGATAAAATAGACTGGGTTGTTAAACCACTAAAAATACCCCAGAACTACGTATGTTTATACCTCCTGTCATATGAGGTAGTTAATACATTACTGTTAGGTCACTGTAAATGTTCTATTACTTGCTTCTGAAAACCTAAGTAAGATGCAACATCAAGAAGATAAACAGCCAAGACATTTCTTAAAGACCCCACATATTGGCACTAGACTCCAAATGTGGCTCTGAAATTTCTAGAAAATTAAAGGAGTTAATAAAATCTGTTACATAATTCATTATATCTATAAGATAAAAACCAAACCATTTAATAAGCTAACACAAAGCTAGAGGCATCATGCACCCTGATTTTAAGCTGTATTACAAAACTACAGTAATTAAACCCAGTAAAAGACTGACATAAAAACAGACCTACAGATCAATAAAATGGAATAAAGAGCCCAGAAATAAAGCCATGCATGTATGGTCAATTAATTTATAACAAAGGAGCCAAGAATATACAATGGGTAAGGATATAGCCACATACAAAGGAATGAAACCTGACCACTATCTTACACAATGGATTAAAGACGTGAACATTAGACCTGAAACCATAAAACTAGAAAAAAAAAAAACACAGGCAGAAAACTACTTGATAAAGGTTTTGGCAATGATTTTTTAAAATCTGACATGAAGAACAAAAGCAACAAATGCAAATAAATAGTGGGACTACATTATACTAAAAAGACTGCACAACAAAGGAAACCATAAACAAAATGAAAAGGAATCTACTAAATGGGAGAAGATATTTGCAAATAATGTTATCTGGATAAGGGGCTAATATCCAAAATACATAAAGGGCTCATATAAATCAACAGCAAAACAAAACAAAACAAAATTCAAACAATCTGATTAAAAATGGGCAGAATATATGAATAGTTTTTCCAAAGAAGACATATAGATCGCCAACCAGTATATGGAAGACACACAGCATCATTAATCACCAGGAAAATGCAAATCAAAATTACATGACATATCACTTCTCATCTGTTGGAATCGCTACTATCAAAAAGATAAAAAATAACAAGTGCTGATAAGGATGTGGAGAAAAGGGAATCTTTGTGCACTGCTGGGAATATAAACTGGTACAGCCACTATAGGAAATAGTATGGAGGTTCCTCAAAATATTAAATGTAGAACTACCACTTAGCCAGCAATTCTACTTTCAGGTATTTATGCAAAGCAAATGAAAACACTAACTCAAAAAGATATATGCACCCTCATGGTCACTGCAGCATTATTTTTTTTTAAGATTTTATTTATTTTTTTGACCAACAGAGATCACAAGTAGGCAGAGAGGCAGGCAGAGAGAGAGGGAGAAGCAGGTTCCCCACTCAACAGAGAGCCCGATGCAGGGCTTGATCCCAGGAACCCGGGATTACGACCTGAGCTGAAGGCAGAGGCTTTAACCCACTGAGCTACCCAAGAGCCCCCACTGCAGCATTATTTACAAGAGAAAAGATATGGAACCTAAGTGCCCATCGGTGAATGAATGCATAAAGAAACTGTGATATGTAATATACAATGGACTATTATTTGTCCATAAAAAATGAAATTTGCCATTTATGACAACATGGATAGACTCAAAGGCATCAGGATAAGTCAAATAAGTCAAACAGAGAAAGACAAATATTATATGATCCCTCTTATATGTAGAATCTTAAAACACACAAACAAAAAAAAACAAAACATACACACACAGAAAACAAGCTCATGGAGAGAACAGACCAGTAGTTGCCAGAGGAAGAGATGGGAGGAGAGAAATGGGTGAAGGTGGTCAAAAGATGAAAACAAACAAAATCACAACAAAACCAAATACACTCATACGCAAACTCACAGCAACATCTAGTATTAAGAACTAAGAGAAAGAATACTATGTACTGAAAAACTGGCTCATCAGTATTCTCAGGTTAATTCAAAAGAAAAAAGTCAGTAAAGCAAAATGCAACAATAAAAAATTTAACAACATCAAAATGTAAAAAACACATATCAGCAAAAAGAATAATCATAAGAATCAAAATAATTTTGTCCAGGTATGTGTCTAATAATAGAGCTTATATAGGCTATTTTAAAAAATTGATACTCTGAATATACCCCAAATACACCATACTTCTTACAGTTAAACTTTAAATAAAGATTAAATAAGGTTACCTTAGAAAAGTACCAAAGTGAAAGTGACCTATTTGCTAATATGTGTTTTAATAGTTCCCTGAGCTGGGATGGTGGAAACATCATCTCATGTAAATCAAAAAGATAAAGAGACACATGTATGAATAAACAGTTATTATAATAACACAAAAAAGTATAACAAATGTATACCCTCAGGCAATGCCTTTATATAAATAGGAATTTAAATAAATGGGAAAGGATATATGCAAAATACTACAACACAAAATGAACTGAAAACTAACTGTACCCTAGAACTGTTTTTTTTAAATAAAATCTTACCCAAAAAGCCAAAAATGCTAAAGAGCTGATCAAACAAAACCTGACTGATAAAAGGGACCACTCCTTCACAACTTGTATTCTAATGACTAAGATGCAGTGAAAAGCAAGAGAAAACAAAACAAAACAACAACAACAAAAAAACCCTCTCCTCATAAATCAATGTTCTAATAAATGTGAGAGGCAATAAACAAGATAAATAAGAATCAATATACTGGACAGTGGTTAGGTACTAAAAAGATGGCAAAAAAAAAAAAAAAAGCAGGAAAGGGGATTAAAAAGTATTATGGAGGGACAGTGTTACAATGTTAGACACCGTGACCAAGAAAGTCCACAGTGAGAAGCAGACATGGAATGAAGATCTAAAACAAAAAGTAAGAGTGTAGCTTGGGCAGCTTAGTCGTTAAGCATCTGCCTTCAGCTCAGGTCATGATCCCAGAGTCCTAGGATCGGAGAGCCTGATCTCCCTCTCCCATTTCCCGTTTGTGTTCCCTCTCTCACTGCGACCCTCTCTGTCAAATAAATAAATAAAATCATTAATTAATTAATTAATTAATTTGTAAAGAGTGAGGGAATGAGCCATGAGGACATATGTGAGGGAAGGGCAGCCCACGCAAGGAAACAAGTACAGAGGCCCAGAGTAGGAGCTTACCCAACACATTCATTACAGGAGCAGGTAAAAGGCCAGGGAGATTGAATGACGGGAAGTGATGAGGTCAGAAAGGTAGTATGAACCCAGATCACACAGAACTTTATAATCATTGTAAAAGAAAACAACAACAACAACAACAAAACTGGCCTCTAGTGTGATTCAGATGAGAAGCCACTGAAGGGTTTTGATCAGATGAGTGAGCAGATCTGACCTAGATCTTAAAGGAAGGGCATTAGTTATTACTGAAAAGGTCCTCTATTCTCTAGAAAAGGATTGGCAGACTATGACTCAAGAGCCAAATCTGGGCCCAGCTTGTTTTGGAAATGGTTTATTTGAACACAACCATAGTTACTCATTTACATATTCTCTAAGACAGTTTTCACAATCACTGGCAAAATTAAATAGTTGTGACACAAATGATAGGGCCAAAAACACTAAAATATTTACTATCTGGTTCTTCAGAAAAAAAAAAAATTGCCACCCTCTGTCCTAAAAAGGCAAAGAAAAGTAGGGAAAGAGTTAGGATGTTATTAATTCAAGTGACAAAAGATTTTTGGGACTAGGATAGCAGCAATGAATTTGTTAAGAAGTGGACATATTCTAGACATATTCTAAAGATATAGTTGAATATAGTTGATAGATATACCAAAGATTTATATATATATATATAAAATTATATATGATTTTTATTTTAAAAAGTATTTCATTTTAAATATATATATATTTATTTAAGTTACCAAATGCCTAGTAGCCAAATAAAGGTACTACTGAAGATCTCATAAAAAATGTCAAGTTTTAAGCAATGTAACTTCTTGATGAATTCATGAAAAATTATTTGACCCACCAAGAGCCCATTCCTAACAACTGGGGTTTTCCCAGCAATATTAAGGCATCAGTTCAATAACTAAAGATCTAACTTGAGCCCTTGACATTTAATCCATGAATGATTTCAGTCCATTAAGTCAAAGGTTATGCAAAAAAAGGAATCAATAAAATCTGTAATCTTATATTGTTTCAAAGAGAATTTTCTATGTGGTAACAGAGTATGACAGATCATACTTTACCACACAAGAAACTACCATATGTTTTACATGAAATATAAGGAACTTAAAGGTTAACTAAATGGTGAGAAATATAATCACATAAATTTCAGTCAGCATAACTGAATCTATGCTGTTGCTCGGTTTTAGTAATAAATATGTTGTATCATAACATGGTTTGAATATTCTAAATAACCTGGAATTTTCACAAAGTCGATCAGAAAGAATAGAAAGTTCAAATGGATCCTCACCAACGAGATAAAGTACTATGTCAGAAGGCTATAAAAAAATCATTAAAATATAGTAAGGTATATGAAGTCACTGGATGAAACTGAGGTACTAATTCTTTTTCAACCTTTCTTTTACCGCTTATATAAAACAGCCATTAAGAAGAAATCCTCCTTAACAAACAAGTCTTTAAAAAAGGGGAAAGAAGATTTCTAGAATGTCATAGAAAATTGAAACAGAAGATATGCCCCAAAATAACAGATCTGTTTTAATTTAAAATGTTTCTTAATTAAATATACTATTATATTACATGAATCTTAGTCTACAGAAGCACAACCATAAGAAGTAGCCAAGAACTTCTATTAACAGAATGATTACTGCCAAGAGCAAACTTCATTGATATAGACTCATAAAAAGTCTTGGGTTTTAAAACACTGTTCTAAAATCTTTATAATTTTCCAATTCTATTTTATAACAAGATACCAGAAACATATGCAAATATGTTTTAAATCATTTCCCCCCCAAAAATATACCTAACAAGGCAGCAGTATATGGCTTTTCCATGTATTTTCTTTTTTATTTTTTTAAAGATTTTATTTATTTTAGAGCGCACGTATGGGCACATGCGTAAGCTGGGGGTGGGGGGGAGAGGCGGCAGAGGGAGAGGGGGAGAAAACTTTTGCAGACTCTGCACTGAGTAAAGCCATGGCCTCTTGATTGCATGATCCTGAGATCACAACCTGAGCTGAAACCAAGAGTCAGACCCTTAAATGACTGTGCCACCAAGGCACCCCAACTTCACACATTTTCCTTAGCTACTGTTTACCCACCCCTCAAAAAATGGCGAATGGTGCTATGCAAAGGAATCCAAACTACCATAGTATGAAAGGTAAAGTTCTCAATAAGTTCTAATAGAAACAGCTACAAAGGAGTCTTCCTGACTGCAAAGCTCAAAGTTTACCACAGTATGGTAATAACATAACAGATTCTATGATCTTAAGTATTCACCTGGGATTACCTAGTCTTCTAAATCTTACTTGTATTGCCCCTTCTGCACTTCTGTTTACCACCCTGAGTTGTAGTCATAACTAATCCACACAACCCTATTATACAATTCATTGTACCTCTGTGTCTGCCTAAGAGCTGTGAACATGTTCAATGTTTACCCAGTACCCTTCATCAATCAATCAAAATACAATTCATAAGAATCAGAGGCTGGTACAAAACTATGTGCCAACATATAACTGCTATGGAATTTATTTATTCAAAAAATATATCACTGTAAATCTACACGATAAGTTTTCATCAGATTATCTTTTTCACTTGATTCCTGTCTATGAATTAAATGGGTAAGATAAAGACCCAATATAATAAGCATGTTTTTATATGACACAAAAATTTAGCCAGTAAAAGAAACTCAATGA
>RCUC01069883.1:0-19378 GCA_003697995.1 Taxidea taxus jeffersonii | reverse complement strand
TTTTTTTTTTTTAAGATTTTATTTATTTGTTTGTTAGGGAGAGAGAGAGAGAGAGAGCAAGCACAGGCAGAGGCAGAGGGAGAAGCAGGCTCCCTGTCGAGCAAGGAGCCCGATGTGGGACTCGATCCCAGGACGCTGGGATCATGACCTGAGCCGAAGGCAGCCACTTAACCAACTGAGCCACCCAGGTGTCCCGTGACTCACATATTTCTATTTGATGTACTGATCTTGGTGTTCTAAAAAGTTCCATCTCAGGTTGATTTTATGGTGCTACGGTAGATGTATATTACTGTGAAAATGAAATCAAATTGTACTACCAAGTTTTTATGAAGCTGTTGATGTAAGGCCATGAGATCTTTAGGTGAGTGTGGATGACTATGAGTGTAATTGAGTATTTATGTCTAAGAAACGCAAAAGATTTTGCACTTTTTTATTTATTTACTGTTTTTTGATTGGTTGTAGTATAACAGACTTATGAAAGCCTGGATCATTTTTGTCATAAGAAAATGAGGCTAAACATCTTTATTGACCCTGTATAACTGCAACCACGACCCAGTTGAGACAAAAGGTGGGGTAATGCAGCAATAATCTCTAAATCAGCTGCATGTCTATAATGTAGTATAGAGGATTCTTGTCTCTTTGTGATTGTGACAGGGTCTCCACCACAAACAGCACATCTGGTTCCTTGTCCCAACTCATCAATATCATTTATAAACCATATTTAAGATCAAAAGGATAGAGTTTACTAGGGATGAGGTTCTGGAATGTTGCCAGCCCACCAGCATTGACATGATGCTTGCTGAAGCTTCACTCTGGAGGGCTTGGGTATGTGTGAAGGATGCATATCAGCAGGCTCGCTGAATAGATCTGAATATGTGGTGTCATGAAAGAGAACTGTTTCAAGTGGGGTGGACGGAAGGAAGAATCAAAGCGAACACCATGTGCCAGTTTCAAGCCTTGTGGTAAAACTCAGTGCATTGAGAAATAGTAGGTGCAAACACACATCTGTGACATCCAGCTTTTTGTGGGAGTAGTTGTAATTTGGGGGATGACTGAACAAGAAAAGAACTTAGGGTACTGCTGTCTGTGACTTCACAAGCATAAAAGCACAATGGCTAGCCGTATTAACAACAATACTGTTTTTTATTTTAAATGAATAACTTGGACTGTACAGAGATTGTAACTGTTGATCTAGGTCACATACTTTGTTCTTCCTTTGTTAAGTAATAAATCTGATTGCATTTATATAGGACATAGGTTCCTAGTTTTTGTAGTTTTTAACTCTTCCTTTTGTATTTGATCAGGCTCGTTTTATTCATTGATGTCATTTGCATGAATCCTGGAAATAATTTGAGTTTGTGATCCCTGGAAAATGATGATTATTCTGACAATGATAACTAGTTTGATTAGTTCTCTTAATTCTAATTCTGCAACTACAGTTATCGTACCTCCTCCTCCTTTACTATTACAATTGCTATTGCTGTTACTTTTATTGTTCTCTTATGGTTCTACCACCACTGTTACAGTAACGTCATCACCAGCACCATAACTAAAATAGACTTGGTTACTTAAGCATTTATGTGGGTGCCTGAATGTATTGTAGTTTTCTTAGATATGTTAGTTCATTCTTGGATGCATTACTTCATCTAACAGCATTTAAGTATATACTTGAAGTATATACCTTTGAAGTATATACTGTTATCATCACCATTTTACAGCTGAGAGAACGGAGGCACAGAAAGATTAGAAAACTTATCTAAGGTAGCACAGCTAGTAAATTATAGAACTGGGGTTCTAACCCAGGCAGTCTGAGAACTCTTCTTGTGCTAAAGGTTTTATTTATTTATTTATTTATTTTTAAATTTATTTATTTATTTATTTGACAGAGATCACAAGTAGGCAGAGAGAGAGGAGGAAGCAGGCTCCCCGCCAAGCAGAGAGCCTGATGCGGGGCTCGATCCCAGGACCCTGGGATCATGACCCGAGCCGAAGGCAGAGGCTTTAACCCACTGAACCACCCAAGCATCCCAGGTTCTTTTTATTTAGGAGAACAACCTCATTTTTTAAAATCTAAGAGTTCTCTTTAATTTTATATTTAAATCATTTGATGCCTTTGTTTTTATAAAATAATTAAAGTCTCCTAAAAAAGAAAGGCTGAAATATATGGCCTCCTTGATTTCTTACTTAATGGTGTGGGCACACATTTAACTGGAAAAAGATATAGCTTGGTGTCACTAATACACCATTAAGATGAATGGGAATGTTCATATCTATGTTGGAGGTTTATTATGATTTGATGGCAAAGCCCATAAGGCAGAACAGTGATTTATACTAAGTCCTTGATTAAAAGGCTGTGTATAGAGATGCTAAATAAATATTAAATAATACTACCAAAATGCCCATGTAGACATTTTAAAAATACAGAAATATATAGTTTTAAAATATAAAAAATATAGTTCTAATATAAAGACTTTACACTGTATACTATACGCTATATACTATTTATGTATTATTTGGTGAGTATAAATTTAAAATTGTTATATCTTTTTGGTGAATTGACTTTTTCTTACTATTGTGAAATATCTCTCTTGTTGGTCTACTACTGCTTCTTTCCCTTAAAATTATCTGTGTCTGGTAATAGTATAGTTATACCAGCTCTCTTTTTCTTGATGTTTACTACATGGTATATCTTTTTCATCTTCTTTTGCTCCTCTGCTTTCAACTTTTATATATTTAAAATCTGTAGTTGTTTTTAAACCCAGCCTAATAATCCTTGTGTTTTAATTGGAGTGTTTACTCCATTTATAGTTGATACAGTTATGTACATATTTAAGTGTAGATTTACTAATGTACTCTCTTTTATTCTCATTATTCTTTCTCTTTATTAACTTGTTACTTACAGATTTATTTATTCTTGTTTTAGTGACAAGAATCCTTGAGTTGGCAGCAAACATCCATGACCTATTAAGTCCCACGTTAACTTTCATGCTCCCTAGATAGTGCTAGGACTTTGGACACTTTAAGTCCACTAAACTTTTTTGCATTATTGTAACATACATTTCAATTTGCCATGTATTTTAGACCTCATAAAGCATTATTATTTTATATATAAATATATGTGTATATATATTTAAGTATATAGTTTAAAATATAAAAAAATATGGTTTTATAATACCCTCAGACATTATGATCCAATTATTGTGATACAGATTTAGTGACTCAGAGGTTATTAAAACTCCTGGGATTAAAAATCCACAGTAGAATTTCTTTTTTTTTTTAAGATTTTGTCCATTCATTTGACAGAGAGAGATCACAAGTAGGCAGAGAGAGAGGAAGGGAAGCAGGCTCCCTCCCCAGCAGAGAGCCCAATGTGGGGCTTGATCCCAGGACCCTGAGACCATGACCTGAGCCGAAGGCAGAGGCTTTAACCCACTGGGCCACCCAGGTGCCCCCCATAGTAGGATTTCTAACATTTGTTCATGAAATAGTGAATGTCTCCATTGCAGTATAATTGAATATTTTGAGATGAACACAATGAATGCAGTTTAAATTGGATTATAATGTTTTTAAAGATTTTATTTATTTATTTATTTGTCAGAGAGACAGAGAGAGTACAGGTAGGCAAAGTGGCAGGCAGAGGCAGAGGGAGAAGCAGGTTCCCTGCAGAGCAAAGAGCCCAATATGGGACTCAATCCCAGGAGGCTGGGGTTATGACCTGAGCTGAAGGCAGCCGCTTAACCGACTGAGCCACCCACGCATCTCTGGATTATAATTTTTAATTCATTTTACCTGCCATGTTGTTTAAATACTGTGAGGGACAATGGTGACAGTGATGATGGGATATCAGGGACGACTCTATTACTGTTAATGCAGGAGACCAAGGGTAGATTCTGAAAATGATGCTATATGATGCTATATGCATTGCTTTGAATACAGTTCCAGTGGTTTTTATTTAGAAAAACAATTTTTTTTAATTGAGTACTAATAGGAAGGTAACTTTGAACTGGAGAAATATCTTATGAGAAGTTATATTCATTCATTAAAACTGTATTCCAGGAGACAAATGTTAAAATATTCTTTGCTTAAAATGATTTTTATGACCAAATAAGTTCAGAAAGTACTGAGTTAATAAAATTAAACATATTTCTTTTACTCTAAATAGTTGAGTCTTTAATGCAGTAATTAGTATACATTTTCGATCTGATTAAATGAGGACTACAACATGCACTATTTTCCACCGTTCAACATTTGCATTATTAGAAAGTTAATTTATTTTCAACAGAACGTGAGATTATTGAAAATCAAAGTGCATAACAATATTTGATATACTTTGCTTTTTAATTTGACCTTCTATACTGGAATTAATTTCATTGGTATTAAATTAGGTCTTTAATAAATGAAGTTTACTGAAGTAGAGGCTCCTTTACACTGCTCTGTGCATTTATCTTTTATTTATTCCCTTTTATTTGGTTACTCTGTTTTAGAGATATTATGAAGTTAGAATTATGAATTTAGCTAATATTATATTTTAAAATAAAATTTTGAGTAGTACCAATTTTTGAGAGATTTAAAAAATAATATGTAGGTTGAGTTTACCTGACAAAGCTCTTGGCAGATAAATAACAAAAATAATAAATTTCAAAGGCTAATTAATGTGACTTTCTTTTTAAAAACTCTGACATTTCCTTTTCATGATTTTCCACATGGAAATCAAGCTCTTTCTCTGCTATATTATGGTATAGCTTTTCAAAGTGAAAGAAAATTAGACTTTGTTACCATTAGAGTTAGCATTCATGTGACTAATATCTTTAAGACATTATGTGTGCAAAGTATTATAATGGAAATCAAGAATAATGAATCATTTCTCTTAAAAATATAATTGCTTTTTAATTGACAACCTTTCTTTTAAATCCAATGATAAACAAAAGGAAAAATAACATCTGAGAGCTATATGGAGAACTTCCTGTAGACATGCTTTCATTTGAAAAAAGTATTTTCAAAGCTGAGTTCTTGTAGCTTATGTTGCAAGAGTGTGATTGGCAGAAACTCAGGATAAGAAGTATATTGTCTTAAATACATAAAATGAAGATGCCACCATTTTAGTAGCCTCTTTCTCTTGCTTCACCTTATGCTTATTTAGGAACAAAAAAATTAAATACTTTAAGAACCTGCATTCTCTTTTAGAAGGAAAATTTGACATCTCTTGAATCACTAGCTCTTTCTGTTTCTGGAGAGGAAAATTTATCTTTTGATAAGAATTTCTTTTTGGCCTAGAATTGTTTGTGAATTGTTCTTCTTGTTAAAGTATCACATAAATTATAATAACCCACATGGTTTAGATGGTACCACGTTCTTATCCCACTTCCTTATTTGAATGTTAGCATCATGAAAATAAAGTACATGTCCATAAGGAGAGGTAGCATAGCCTATTTTAATGGAAAAGACTTAGAATGATCTGAGAGCTCATGTCTAATCTTCTCTTTATTATTGTGGATAGGATACCTATTTCTTATCTCTGTGTCAGGCAGGGACTCTGGAAGCCTTGTATCAATAATAAATGTGAAAGTATTTGCACTTCTTATTGATATTACTCTTTTATTTAGGAATATATGGATTCCAAAGAACTTTATAGTTTTCTTTGTCTCCTGTACTCTTTGTTCTCTCTATTCTAAAAGTTAGTTTATTTAGTGTTCTTCCTGCATCACCAAGCATAGTGCCTTGCACACAGTAGGATTTCTAACATTTGTTCATGAAGTAGTGAATGTCTCCATTGCAGTATAATTGAACATATTTGAGATGAACACAATAAATGCAGTTTAAATTGGGTTATAATTTTTAATTCATTTTACCTGCCATGTTGTTTAAATACTATTAGTAAAATGTTGACACATTTGGACTTCTATCGTTATTATCTGGCATAGCATCAGGACTGCCTCAGAGTTTATTTTAGCATCATCATATTGCTAAACAAAGCCTCGCAGTTATGACTTTTATTTGGCACAATTTCCTACCTATTTCAGAAGGGTAAAATGTAATTTATACTAGTTGTTTTTCCCTAAGCTTCATAACACTTATTTAAACATTGTGTTATATCCAAATGAGCCTAAAAGACTCCATTCATTCTGTTCTTTGGCTGGTATGCCACTTACTCATAGATTCATTGACTATGATTGATTATAAACTGCCTGTGAGACCCACTTACATGGATTGGTCATTTGTTAGAGTTTAAATGAGTCACAATTCCCTCTGCTATTGGAGTTTACAACGTGTAATAAGGTGTTTTTAATGACTTTCACTGCAAAATACACTCCTTTTATCTGCAGGCCAGCTTGGTTTAAGTCTCTGTTTGTTGGACACTACCATAAAGAAAACTTTTAGTTCCCATTATACTTTGTTTTCCATGAAACCATATCCTAGAATATTTTAAAAGCCAGAGGGTAAACTAATTATGCCCCCATAAAATATTTTCACAAAAATAAACACTTCAATATTCTACATCAGCCTTTTCACCAAAATTACATTTTAGATGTTCTGCATCCCTGATAAATTTAAAAACGCACAACAGACATAGTCATTATAGATAGTTGTGTACTTGCCTGATTGCCTGATTCTAAAGAAAAAGGATAAATCCATGGTTTACTCATCTTTGCTACTCAGCATCAGCATGGTGCTTTGTACTTAATGGGTAGCCAGAGTTTTCGTCAAAGGAATCGTCTTCATTTATGAAAAGTCTTACTAATGAGTGCTCCACAAAGGTCTTTGGTAGACTGTTACCTAAAACCAAAAAAATCAAGAGCAGTAGCTAAGCTGTCACATAATTCTCAGGGAGCAGGGTCAAAGAACAGGTTTTAAAGCATTAGGACTTTCATTGGAAACTATATTTTCAGTTTGGGGAGAACTGAGTATGTGGAGTTTTGTCCATATATGTCTACCCTTTCAAAACAATATCAAAATTAGAGTGCCTAGGATTCCTGCAGTCAAATTTTGTTCAGACCAAGGTCATCGAATCTGCTAAGTTTCTAGTCAAAAAGAATAATGGGAAAGTGAACCAGCATTGATTTTATGCTGCTCTGTGTGGGAGGCTGTGCTAGGTGCCTTGCATAATTTATCTCATTTCATCTTGAACATAATCAATATCAAGCCTTCTAGCTCTCAGTTCAAAAGAGAGGTTAAGTAATTTGTCCAAGGTTACACAACTAGTAGGAGAAACAGCCAAAATTTGAACTCACTGTGGGTGATAGCAAAGCCTATGCTATTTAATTACCCATTCTCTGATTCAGGTTCTTTTACTGTTAATTAATAACTAGATTTGGTTGTTAAATCTTAAATATTTTATATAGGTGAACTTGCAAGATTTAGTGTAAAGAATACTGAAGTAAAAGAGCTTTTTTGTCATTTGTTATACTGGAAAATAAATAGTTATTAAGACATTTTAAATTCAGTTGGATGCACAGAAAGGATCAATCTGTAAAGAAGTCTGAGGTCAATATAAATCCTACTGATTTCTCTAACTTTGCCTTGGATAATCACATGTTCCTGTGTCTGTGCTATTGGCAAGTGGAAGTACCCAACCAATTCTGATTTTCTCTGGAAATGAATCCAGAGAAAAAATAAGAGCCTCCTTTACTCTTCTGTCTCTTTAGGCACTCAAAGGCAGGTTACTGTTGTTAAAAATCGACTGCATCACTGTTGAAGTCTCAAGTTAGAACAATGTAAGTTGATCTTTTGCTTACTGATTGCCTCATTAGGGAGAACCCATTCTTCACAGGGAGGGGGGAGAAACAGGTCTCTCTTATATTTACATATTATCCAGAAACCTTTACTTCCCACAACTTATATTCTTTTTTTTTTTTTTTTAAGATTTTATTTATTTGACAGCCAGAGATCATAAGTAGGCAGAGAGGCAGGCAGAGACAGAGGAGGAAGCAGGCTCCCTGCCCAGCAGAGAGCCTGATTTGGGGCTCAATCCCAGGATCCTGGGATCATGATCTGAGCTGGAGGCAGAGGCTTAACCCACTAAGCTACCCAGGCACCCCCCACAACTTCTATTCTTAAAAAATTTTAGTTATCAATAATAATTACTGGGGTGCCTGGATGGCTCAGTTGATTGATTAAGTGTCTGACTCTTGGTTTCAGCTCAGTTTGTGATCTCAGGGTCATGGGATTGAGCCCCAAGTTGGGCTCCCTGCTCAGTGCGGAGTCTGCTCCAGATGCTCTCTCCCTTTCCCTCTCCCCTACCCGCCATTCATGCGTGCACTTGCTTGCTCTCTCTTTCAAATAAATAAATCTTAAAAAACAAAACAAAACAGTAATTACTGAGAGATTTACACCATAATTATTGGTAGCACTGTGAAAATCTAGGCTTCAGTTCTAGTTCTACCAATAATTTAACTTTCTGATCAAGGAATTTTTTTTTAAGGTTTTATGTATTCATTTGACAGAGAGAGAGATCACAAGTAGGCAGAGAGGCAGGCAGAGGGAGAGGAGGAAGCAGGCTCCCCACTGAGCAGATAGCCTGACTCAGTGCTCCGTCCCAAGACCCTGAGATCACAACCCCAGCTGAAGGCAGAAGCTTAACCCACTGAGCCACTCAGGTGCCTGAAGGAATTTTTTTTTAACCAATTTCTCTGCATCTCATTTTTCTTTCTATATTTCTATATACATTTCTATAAAATGTAAAATGTGAGGAGAAAATTAGATAATCTCTGGAGTTTGATCAGCTCTAAATTTGTAGTTTTCCAATGTATTTAAATTTTACTGTTTGTTTTTAATGGGGTCAGGAAAGTCAGCAGTGTGCCAGGAGGTAGCTAATGTTACTTGGTGGAAAAATGTTCCTAAGTCATCCTTTACCTATTGCCATCCCAATAATTCTGAAAGAAATTAGGTTTCTAAATGGTGGGGGAGACTCTATTACTGGAGGTTACTATATTAATGGAGGCATAAATTTAAATTTATGTACATTTATATGTTTATTATTATATTGTCAAAAATATAATTTAATGCAGTACTTATCACATACTTAATAAAAAATAGGTGATGTTAACATTGTTATTAATATTAGTACTCGTGATGGTGATGGTGATGGTAAATACCACTATTAAATGCAGTAAAATACTGCTATCTTATTTAAATTTTCAAAATATTTAAATAAAATATGCTAATAGTATTAATTCTAATAATTCAAATATTTAAAATATGTATTCCTGAAATTTTATCTTAGCAGAATTTGATAATAGACTTATGAAGAGATATTTCCTCAGAAAATAAGATCTTGCCTCTTGAACAAATACTTTTGATTTTGAGAATGGATCTGCCAGGCTTCAGAGACATGTGAGTTGTTAGGATGAACAATGAGCCTTCATACCCCTGGGTGCTTTTAAAATTTGGACAAAGCTGCTGTGCTCTGAAGATTCTTTTAGCACTTATTTGGGTCAGTAAATGTTATTATATGCTCATAAAGCCCTTTCTTTAGCTCGTTCTCTAACTTGCAGCCTGATTTTAAAGAACACAAAAATAAACATTAAAGAATGAGGTAGAAAAATATAATAATAAACACTAATAAATGCTAATAGACCAAAGTATTCATCTGTGTGTTTATATGAGCAAATGAGAGAGAAAATTGTATTTACCTAAGTGATTTTGTTGATGTTGAAGTAAGTTTGATTTTTCCATGAAGCAATTTATTTTTCATAAAAGAAGGAAGCTTAGATCATACCTTTTAGCTATATGGTTCTCAGGTTCATCAGTCGTAAAAATTTAAACCATTTTCTCAGGAAATGTAAAGGTTTTTAAGATATTAAATTTTTGAAGCATAAGAAACTAGGCAAAATACTCTTCACTTTTCCTTTAAGAAATGGTTAGTTGCTAGGAGACCACAAATAGGAGCTAATGATTCCAAGTTTCAGGCAGCTCTCAAGTAGGCTTGTATCTCTTTTAGAAAAGATGTTTAATCCTGTTCACACCAGACTGTGCCATTAATAATTAAATGTCTGATGGTTCTGTTCTCACAGCATTTTAAATTTTGTTGAGGAAAATAGAAATAATTGGAGGGTAGAAGAAAATAGTGTGTTAGAAAGCATCAGATTAATTTACTTATGCCAACATTTGTTAAATAAATGCCTTTTAGGTGTTTGGCCTGTCATCTCACTCCACGGAAGCCACATTAAATAAGATGTTGTCTCTGCCTTTTAGGAGTTCCCTCTCTGTTTGGGGGAAGAAACAGCTAAACAATTAATTACAATGCAAAATCACAAGGATAGGATCATAGAAAGTACTCAGTGTATGGTAAATGAATGAATGACTAAAGAATGGATGTTTACAGTGCTCTGTAGAAAGTCTGCAAAGGTAAAGGAGAAGGATTGACATTCTTCAGCAGTAGTTTCTTTTTTTTCTTTTTTTTTTTTTAAAGATTTTATTTATTTGTTAGAGAGAGAGAGAGCGAGCACAGGCAGACAGAGTGGCAGGCAGAGGCAGAGGGAGAAGCAGGCTCCCTGCCCAGCAAGGAGCCCGATGTGGGACTCCATCCCAGGACGTTGGGATCATGACCTGAGCTGAAGGCAGCTGCTTAACCAACTGTGCCACCCAGGTGTCCCCAGCAGTAGTTTAGAGTTGTTGATCTTTGAACTGTAAATTGAAGAGTGAGTAGTAGAGCTAAAGAGTGTGAAGGTTGAGAAGGCAGCCCAAAACATTCCAAGTAGAGAAGACAACTGATGCTAATTTCATATATATATATATAAAATCAACACTTGCTATTTAAGCGTAAATATATATATACATATATATGTATATATATATTCAACACTTGCTACTTAAGCATTCCTGTCACCTTTGCCTTTTTCCCTACACTCAGCAGTCTTTTTTTTTTTTAAGGTTTTATTTATTTGACAGAAAGAGACACAGTGAGAGAGGGAACACAAGCAGGCGGGGTGGGAGAGGAAGCAGGGTTCCCGCTGAGGCCAGAGCCCGTTGCATGGCTCGATCCCAGGACCCTGGGATCGGGACCTGAGCTGAGGGCAGACACTTAATGACTGAGCCACCCAGGCGCCCCTACACTTAGCAGTCTTGTCCAAAGTCAGTTCCCTTGATAATAGCAAACGCGTATGTAACAGTTAATGTGCCAGGCTAAGTACTTTACAAATAATAACACATTTAACTTACAGCCACAGTATAAGGTAAGTACTATTGTTATCCTCAGTGAGATTCAGTAGCTTGTTCAAGGTTACACAGATAACAAGCAGGGAAACCTGGTTTCAAATTCAGGTATCATATATAGCTCACTCTTAAACTAATTTCTGTAACACCACATCACTGTTTGTATTTTCCAACAAAGATATATTTACACCCTCCTCCTCCTGATATATCATTTCCTTTCAAAATCAATCTTATCAGCCTTAAAGACTGAGATGCAATATTGGAATAATAGTGTAGAAGTAGCAGTAGTTGGTAAGTGGTCTGGCTATATGCTTGTCTTACTTCAAGGGATAAGAATGGTAGCTTATTGGATGTGGTGTCATAAAGTTTATTTCACAGTGATGAGGAGGGTGGTTGAATGCCCAGCAAAGATGAAAATACATTCAGGGGTACTTTATTTTATGAGTTTTGGGGGGACACAGTTCCGTGTTTAACTAGGAGTTTCTTAACCATAAAAAGGGCAATCAGTTATACACAGTTACCCTGGGAAGGATTGTGAATCAATGTAATGAAAATGAGAGCTAGCAAAAAGATATCGACAGAGTATTGATTCTGAATACTGACATCAGCAGGATAAAGGAAGCCATAGATTAAGAAATTGGAAGCACATTTTAATGATGTGTAGGAAGGGAGGACAAGACAGTGATGTGCTAGCTTTGTTGCCCTAATCAGCCTCCTTAGTTATAAGCAGAAAGTTAATGTTCAGGGCTCTGAATAGCTTACATCTTTGTTGTATGCCTGCCACTGAGAAAGTCTAAATTAATCGAGAGGGGAGTAAGCAGTAGTGGGGATGTGGCAGATGAAGGCTCTTAGAGCATCTCTTTTTGAGATAATTTGCAAGGTTAAAATGGTTTTTTTGTTTGTTTGTTTTACAAATGAAGGGGCATTATTAACTTAAAGATGTTATTTTTCTATAATTCCAAAAACTGTATTCTTTTATAATGATCAGTATAGTGAATATAACTCCTCAGGTACTCAGAGTGTTAGTGATTTCTTCCTTATTTGGATCACATTTTTCTATTCTACATGTTTAGTAATTTTTTTTTTTATTATATACTGGACATTGTGGTTTTTATGTTGTTGAGAATCTGGAATCTGTTGTCTTCCTCTAAAAAATCTTAAATTTTGTTCCAGCTGGTAGCTAATTTACTGGCAAATAAACTTGATCCTTTTCCCCCTCCCCAAGCTCGATTGGGGTGCATTAAGACCTTTTAGGGGTATCACCTGAATGCTTAGCATTTTCAGTGTGGTATTTTAGTCCACCAGCCAGATGTTCTGCATCTCCTAGTATATGTAACATTTGGTATTTCTATTCAGCTCACATCTCTGACTCCTTAGGAACTGTTTTCTGCTGGGCCTTACAGTCTTACAGTTCTGTGCATGTGCAGCTTGTTATTCATCTAAAAACTTAAGATCACCCCTTTGGGGCTCATTTTTGTGTGCAGTTATCTCTTTTCCAGTACTGTGTCCTACAGATTCCAACTATCTCAGTATCACCAAAGTCTAAGGTCTGCTTCTTCAGTTAAGTGAAATCATTGTGTTCTCCTTGGGCTCCATCTATCTGCCTTACTGAGGTCCAAAGAATGCCACCAGTCAGGAAGACAGATTGATCCTGAGCTCACCTGTTGTATTTCGTTTCTTTCTGGAGACATAGTCTTATATTGACTATTGTCCAGTGTTGAAAACCAGTAACTTCTTCTTGAGAAATCAGAAACGTCTTTAACATGAGTTCTGATAAAATTAAATTCAGCTTATAGAAGTTGATTTTTTGCTGAGGTCAGTTTTATATATTCATACTAACATTACTACTGTTTTAAAGAAGTTAAGCTATATATGAGCAACATATCAAAGATAAATCACAACAGCTTGAAACATTAATGTAAAATACTTTTATAAAAGCCCCATCCCGAGAAGGAGCAGCATGTTGAAATCACTTGTGCCCAGAAAAGTGTTCTGAGAACAGTTCTACTAAAGAATGTTTGTTTTCTTAGCTTTTGATGTTCTGGAGTAACAAAATCAACATGCTTCTGTATTTAATGAAAATAGGTTTGGAAATAGCAATAGGTATTTTGATAATAAAAAGCTATTCTTGGCTTTAATCATTAGGGTGCCCTATTTTCTTTATTATAATTACTGAAACAAGAGATTCTGAAAGTAATCTGTTGCTGTATAGATGTGAAGAAGTCGAGGAAGTGGCTTTATTGATCTTTAGACCTATTATGTGTAGCATAACAATTTAGAGTTAATAATTTTAATATTGCTAATTATGTTTACCTGATATGTATTATGTTTAATGTTTAATAATGTTTATATATAAACATTACTAATGTTTAATAATGCTAATAATGTTTAATATTGTTAATAACATTAATAATTTTAAAATTATTATTTAAAAACAAAGCAGAAATATGTAGGTATTAGAAACCTAGGAATATCATTTTTATTGTCATCAGAGAAGTTAACACATTAATACATATAAAATAAATTAGAAGTTAGTGACAAATTACTTTTTGAATAATCATAAAAGATTTTTTTCGTGACTGTGTGTTTCTTTAAATTTCCAATTTTATTTTTTTTAACTTTCCAATTTTAAAATGTTCATTTGATATCTGCATTTAAGAGGAATAGCTGTTTATCTAAAAAATGGACATGAATGAGGTAAATAATTGAAAGATTTTAAAACACTCCATTTGGTCAGAGATGAAAAAAATACAAATTAATTTCAGATAACAGTTTGGTAAAAATTTACTTTTTTCTCCCTTCCTTTCTTTCTCCATCTCTGCTCTTCACCCTTTCTCTTTTTCTCTCCTCCCACCTGCTTTCTTTTTCTATTTTAAAGAAAATTCAGATCTAATATTACTGTGTATTATTTGATCTAAAGAAGAACGAGGCCGGTCTTCCAAAGTAGTGCGACAATTATTAGTTATCTGGATAATGTTGACAGAGCTTCCAGGTACTTTTCTGAGAGATGACATTTGCATTTTGCCAGTTTACCTGGATATTTGCCCAAGTACTCATTTTCAGTAGCTGTAGAAGTATGGCATTAAGATGTATTTATTCCCCCCCCCCAAAAAATAAGTATTTATCCCATCCTTTTGACCAACCTCGATCGTTTATGATTGAATTGCTTACTTTTCCTTATTTGTGTTCTTTCTACTTCCCTAAATTTAGGATTCAAGGCAGCTATTTGAGTGTCATGAAGGAGTTGATATCTAACTCACTAATAGCCAAGGTCTAGCTCTTGGCAAGATCTTTAATTTTGAATGATTATATTTAGTGTTATTGTTACCTAAGTTTGGGCAGCATGTAATATGAAACCACTTTAAATAAGAAAAAATTAAACTTTGTAAAATTTTTAATTGCTACCTATACCTTTTTAATATGTACCAAATGTTAAAGGGATTTTTTAACAATATGTTTTCCATTTAATTGTTGTTTTTGGATTATTATCCCTTTATAGGTAGAGATTGTGTCTATTAATTTTTAAAGGGTAGTTTTATAATATTTTATAAAGTATCTAAACTATTACAGTTGGCATCAAAGATGATATCCAGAAGAATGTAGGTATTCTTTTTTGTTTCTCTTGAATCAGTACCTGAATCATTAGGTTAAGCAAAAATTTTGTGCTGATTCTACTCTAAGAAAATAGCATCAGCTTTAACTCAAATGATTTATGACCTCATTAAATTTATCTTCTTCCTCTGCAATTCAAATTAGTCAAATAAATCCAATGGCAATTATGTAGACAGTGAGTTTAAAGCACTTTGTGTACGCATTCACAACAATTCTGTGACCTACAGGAAGTGTGTTATTGTCTGTTGAATACTGATTCTTGAAGGTCTCTTTCTTTTACCCTGGTGTGTCTGTATTTTCTCTATCAAGTCATTTATCCTCGTTTTTTCTCAGTTATTTTTTCCCATATGTTTGGCCTTAGTTAGGAATAATACCTCTCACTTTTAATTAGAGCACTTACAAACTTTTATTTTCATATATATATATTATATATATATAGGTCTATTTATCGGTCTAGATGAACAGTAACACACATACAGACTTTTTTTTGTGCTTCTCTATTTTCCCAGCTGTGTTATGATAACTTCCCCTGTATTGCTTATTTTTTGACTATCTGGTAACCATTATTTACAAATAATATACTCCTTTGTACAAGGTCAGAATATTCTCCACAAGGGCATTTTAAATGCCAACTCTAATGTAATGTCCTAGGTTTTAAATTCAGTGTTTGCTTTATAATGAATATTACAGGCTTTTTTTTTTTAAGTTTTGTTTATGGATAAATAGGCCAAACTTTCATTATTTTTGTTCAAGTTTGTATTTAACTATAAAAATTTTGCTCTCTTTTAGATTTTATTTATAAAATCTTCAGTATTTTCCTTGCTGCCATTTTTGTTGAAAAATAATATTTTGAATTCCTATAATATACTGGGCAATAAGATGGACCATTTTTCTAAATAGCAGTTTATTGTAGAATAATTACAAATATCAAAATGTGATGATGCCAATAGCATCTACTTCATTGGAAAAATGTTTCTTGTGTCAGTAATTTTATCTTTTTTTCATTTTATTCAGAATTATAATGCCTAAAAAATTCTAGCCCTTTATAGTAGCAGTTTGTCCATTTTTTTTTAAAGATTTTATTTATTTATTTGACAGAGAGATCACAAGTAGGCAGAGAGGCAGGCAGAGACAGAGGGGGGAAGCAGGCTCCGTGCTGAGCAGAGAGCCCTATGTAGGGCTCGATCCCAGGACCCTGAGACCATGACCGGAGCTGAAAGCAAAGGCTTCAACCCACTGAGCCACCCAGGTGCCCCCAGTTTGTCCATTTTAATTCATGTCTAAGCATTCCAGTAAATGCATATGTGAAAAATACTATTTTATGAATTTCAGGGAGAGTAAGATAAATAACTCTGTGAGGCTACTATGCTATCATATCCCCACTTCCCATTTCATGATTAAAATACCTTCAAATTGAAATATGGACTTACCAGTCATTTATAAATTATAGTGGAATAGCACTATATACATATATATGTCTATATATATATACACGTACATACTTAATTGAACCTTAGTTAACTGTATTTTCTAGGTAAATATAAATTTTACCAGGGATGAAGAAATTTATATTTTTAAATAATTCTGCCACTTGCCTGCTATTCCACTTAATGACCACTGGTAATGAATGAAATCAGGCCTGACAAGAGTTAATATCAGTAGGAAAAACTTATGAATAAGTATGAGTAACTTTAAGATGTGGGACTATTGACAAAAAAATGGTAAGCACTGTTTAGGTAGCCAAGCAAGTATAAGGTGATATCCTCATCCAGGAAAGAAAACAATGAAAAATTAATTGGGAACCATTGGGAAATCTGACTAAGGAAGCATTAGAGGAACTGATACATCTTTCACAGAATATTAAAATGATGACATTAAATTGGGGGGGCCAGCAAGTAAAATCTTCCTGTATTGATGATGTGGTTAAGTTATTGAAGGCTTTGAGTAATTTTTTTTTCAAAGTACAGTTTTTCTATAAAACTGTATACAGTGGTAGTCATGAAATATTTAGGCCTGAGTTTTATCATACTACAGAATTATACACACTATGTATTACTATATTTAATGGGAAATCTAAGGAATTTTCAAGGATAGTTTTGATTAATTGTGATTGCTTGCCATATGCACTGACTTTACAGTAAGATTCAACCTCACTGTGTATATTATTCCCTAAGAGATCCAGAACAGTTTTCCATACTCCATTTTTCTAAGTCTGTGACCTATATTGCAGTTATATGATTAGGAAAAGATGCTATGGCAGCACAGAGGAGGGACATCTAACCAAGACCCCTAAAGCTTCCTGACATAGTGAAATCTTTACTAAGATAACAAGGATGGGTGAAAGTTAGCCAGTTCAGTGGGAGGTGGTAGAACACTATAACTGGAAGAAAATCATATATGCAAAGTCCAAGAGGAGAGAGAGAGAGAATGATATATCAAACAAAATTTAGTAAGGCTGTAAAAGTAAGTTGAATCAGGAAAAGAAAGCTGTTAAAGTGCATTAGTGAGTTTTACCTTTGTCTTCAAGATAATGAACAAAGACATGATTTGACCAGATTTGCAGTTTAAGACAAATTTTCCTAGATGTAACTGTTTTAGCTATTTAAAAGCTATAGCAATAATCTAGGGAAGGGATTATGGAAATGCTGTTGATGCAGAGAATCATTGGAGAGTTTAAGTGCCTTTTAGGGAGTGCTGATTGAATGTGCAACATGAAGTTTGGAAAGGCATCAAGAATGATGCCCAGTTTGGCTTTTGGCAAGTTATGGGGTAGTGGCACATTATAAAGGCTTTGTCCTGAGATTGCACATTACTAAGACAATGAGAAGTTAAGTAAAAGTTAAGTTAAGCTGTAAATGAGAAGTTAAGACATTACCAACAGTGATTGCTAAGAGTGATTCTGAAGCTTGCCAAACAAGCTTCATATAGAAAATCTAATGTAAAGGGTATACATTTATAATAAGCTGTAATAAATTTCCCAGTGTTACTGTCTGTCAAATCAGTGCTTAAAATTATTTCACTGTTGTTTGTCTAGTTTTGAGTATTAAGACAGAAGCATATGTAATTTTTTGTCTTGGAATAAGAAGTTTACAAGATCGTTGTTGAAAAATAAAAAAACCTATAAACAAAAAATCCTTAAGTTGCCTATTAAAACTAAAGGTGTAATGTAAAGAAAAATGTAGATGTTTGGAAATGAAATTTCTGAAAAAAAAACCCCAACTTTCTCATTTGGGCAAGACATTTTATTTAATTTAATTTTTTAAAATTAACATAAAATGTATTTGCCCCAGGGGTACAGGACTGTAAATCGTCAAGCTTACAGACCTCACAGCACTCACCATAGCACATACCTTCCCCAATGTCCATAACCCAACCACCCTCTCCATAGCCCCCTCACACCTCACCGCAACCCTCAGTTTGTTTTGTGAGATTAAGAGTTTCTTATGGTTTGTCTCCCTCCCAATCCCATCTTGTTACATTTTTTCCGTCCCTACCCACCAAACCCCCCAGTCTGCCTCTCAAATTCCTCATATCAGGGAGATCATATGATAATTGTCTTTCTCCGACTGACTTATTTCACTCAGCATAATACCTTCTAGTTCCATCCATGTCATTGCAAATGGGAAGATTTCATTTCTTTTAATGGCTGCGTAGTATGCAATTGTATATATATATCACATCTTCTTTATCCATTCATCTTTTGATGGATATCTAGGTTCTTGCCATACTTTGGCTATTGTGGACATTGCTGCTATAAACATTCAGGTGCACGTGCCCCTTCGGATCGCTACATTTGTATCCTTAGGGTAAATACCCAGTAGTGTGATTTCTGGGTTGTAGGGTAGCTCTATTTTCAACTTTTTAAGGAACCTCCATGCTGTTTTCCAGAGTGGCTACACCAGCTTGCATTCCCACCAACAGTGTAGGAGGGTTCCCCTTTCTCCGCATCCTCGCCAGCATCTGTCATTCCCTGACTTGTTAACTTTAGCCATTCTGACTGGTGTGAGGTGGTATCTCATTGTGGTTTTGATTTGTATTTCCCTGAGGCCGAGAGATGTGGCGCACTTTTTCATGTGTCCGTTGGCCATGTGGATGTCTTCTTTACAGAAATGTCTGTTCGTGTCCTCTGCCCATTTCTTTTTTTCTTTTTTAAGAGAGAGAGTTTTAGAGGGAAGAAGGTCAGAGGGAGAAACAGACTCCCCATGTAGCTGGGAGCCTGATGTGGGACTTGATCCTGGGACTCCAGGATCATGACCTGAGCCGAAGGCAGTCGCCCACCCAACTGAGCCACCTAGGCGCCCCATTTGCCCATTTCTTGATTGGATTATTTGTTCCTTGGGTGTTGAGTTTGCCAAGCTCTTTATAGATTTTGGATACTAGCCCTTTATCTGATATGTCATTTGAAAATATCTTACCCCATTCTGTCAGTTGGCTTTTGGTTTTGTTAACTGTTTGCTGTGCAAAAGCTTTTGATCTTGATGAAATCCAATAGTTCATTTTTGCCCTTGCTTCCCTTGCCTTTGGCGATGTTTCTAGGAAGAAGTTGCTGCGGCTGAGGTTGAAGAGATTGCTGCCTGTGTTCTCCTCAAGGATTTTGATGGAGTCCTTTCTCACA
>RCUC01069882.1:0-17420 GCA_003697995.1 Taxidea taxus jeffersonii | reverse complement strand
CAAGGAGGGTAATAACTGAAAGAATAATAATTAAATTTCTCAGTACAGAAATTACTTCATATTTTTAAATTTAGTTTATCATGACTTGTCATAGAATTCTTGATTGCCACTTAATAGGACAGCATTATTTATTATTGGTTTGTGATGTTGCCATTTTCATTACACCGTTGTTTTAATAAGTGTGTATCACAAGACCAGTGTGTAGTAAATGGTAATAAATAACAGTTAAAAAGTAAAGTTGCAATTGATCTTTTTTACTAGAGTATATTTAATAGTTTTACTAGGAAAAAACATGCAACAAATTCTTAGTAACCGAACATTTTTTCTTAATTAGAAGATAAAAAAATGATAGAAATCCTTACACTTTTCCAATTAACAAAAATAGTAAAAATATATTTTCAGAGAAGTAAGATAAGGCAAGATAATTTGATATACTTCTTAGAATGTCTTTTATTTTTATGAATGAGATGATGAAAATTTACCTTTCTGATGTTGACAAGGAAAATTCTGTTTAATTTTTTAAATTAATTTTTTCAGCTTTATTGAGATATGACTGGCATATAATTAAGTTTAAAATGCATGCAGTGATTAGATGAACATATTCACTGCACATCGTTGTGGCATTTAATTTCATAGACTTTTCAATATGACATGTTATTCATTTATTATTTTTACTTTAATGATTGGCAATAAATTGTCTTAACTTTGTTTCAAGACATGTTTGATTCTTGCATTACAAAACCTAATTCTTTTTTTTTGTTTATAGTTCTTGTAAACTAATACTTATTCTCGTAATAATACAAATTTAGAATATTATACATAAATTAAATAGTGAAATAGGTAATGTTTACTCTAAAGTGTATCCTTATAGTATGGATAGTGAATAATTTTTACTATATGCATGGAATAGGCACATAGAATAGAATAATTTATTATTTATAACATCTGCTCATTCCTTATCCTATAATAAGTAATCTTAGTTTTGCTTGTTTATATAAGCAATATGACTAGTTATAAAAATCTGCTTCTAGTCTCTCTTACAAATAAATTGTGCATTGTAAAAATAATGTTATCCAACAGTTTCAACAAAAAGTGCATCAATAACAATAGATACAAATGAAACTCTCCTAGTAATTTACATGAAAGTTTACTTTTCTGTACTAGATATCAAAGCTTTTATATGTGTAGTTTCCACCCATGTTTTTCTTTTCTGAAACATGGAAATGAAATGGTTGGAGTGGCAGTATTCATCTTAGTTCTATGAGAGAAAGGCTAGGAGAATTACAGGACCCATTTCCTTGATAACTGAACTACTGAAATGACATTAATACTGTCTATGTTCACTTGATTTTTTGTTGGACAAAAAGCACAAACAAAAAAAAATCTGTTGGATTAATTAATTACGAAGAATTAAAGCTGATAACACCTATAATTAAAATATATTTTAAAAGCAGCTATTAAAGAAATGCCTCCTCTTTGTACTTCCATTTCTAAATTGTATATAAAAAGACAATTTTTTCACCAGATCCTCATATGAAATTTATATGCCTATATGCAGGTTAGATGATGTTGAATATTATAACTATACACATATGATTATATATAATGTGCTTCCTTTGTAAGAGTAGATTTTGAAAACATCAAGCTTGAAAATTAGAAATATTTTTGTTACTTGGAGAAGTCTGAACTCAGTAATAGACATAATATGAAACATAAGATGATATATATTATACTAAAAATATTTAAGATGGTATATATTACAGCAAATTGGAGAACAAAAATATTTAAATGTCAGAAAAATGTGACAACATAACAGAAGGGAAACAAATCTTTGTTTTTTTAGTTTTTTTTCTTTGCTTTAGAAAAGCTAGAGTATGGCACTTTCTTTTGTCATATGCTCCATTTATTTATTAAATGCTTAATGTCAATGCCATAATTAGTTACCATGCCACATCATCATGCCACACATACACATAGGCATCAAGAGACAAAAATCTCCTGGACAAAGATATCCAGACTCTTACTTTACTAAGGATTTCCCTTAGAAGAATGATTTTATTTAATTAAGTAAATAGTTCTGAGCAAATACTCAGTTTTTGCCATGAAGTTTGTTTTTTGAAATCGAGAAAATCACTACAACAAACTCTGACATTAAAGAGAATGTAACTTTCTGAGGAAATTTCAGTCTCTTGAACTTTAATGGGGTTTTTCCAGTAAATAGATTTATGTAGAGACCGACGATTTAATGGACTGTAATATATATTTTCAATGACTCTAGGAAATTTTTAGTTGACACAGTTATCTTTCCTGAACTAAACACCTTTGTCAGAAATTAATTGGGACTCCTGATTTTTAATTTGCAGATTGGAGAGCAGGAAGGAATTCAGTTATCAAAACAAACATGAAGTGGATGATGAAAGTAGACAACTCTAAAAATCAGTATATTGATTTTGAAGAAATGGAAAATACTTAGACTTGCTGATGTAATCAAGTCTATCTTTCGGGCTACTTGGATTTTCTTTCTATTCAAATTGAACTAACATTAAATATAAATGAGAAAAAGAAAATGAAAGTAAATATAAAGAAGCCAAAAACATAATATCCATTAAAAATAATTCATTAAATAAAAATATTATTCAAAAATTAGGAGCATATATTTTATAATTAATGATTTTAACAAAGTATGAAAATACTCAGATAAATAGACCTCTACATATTCAAAAACTGTATTGACTAATTTAACTGTATATATAAATTTTGCATTAAAAAAATATATCAGGAGCAACTAACTTAACAAAGATTGAGGCTTCCTAAAGAAAAAGATTCTAATCAAGATGGCAACATAGAAATCCTGGCTGAGCCTGCTATCTTATAGAATTTTTACTCCAAACTGCAACATTAACTCTTACTCAAAAATCAGCCTGCTGGCCTGATCAATAAATTTTGGACTTGTCAGCCTCATAATACATCACATGAGCCAAATTTTTAAAATAAATGAACTAACAAATAAATCCAGAGAGATTAAAAAAAAAGGAAAAATGGAAGGAAGAAGGATTTCTCTCAATTTCTTTATATTATTTTGATCTGTTTTATTTCAAAACTTTCTGCTTAGTTATTTCTAGTTTCTAAACAAATGTAAGTAATTTTCAATAAATGTAAATGCTTACTTATTTAATGCTGTTTAATTCAACTTCTTTGTATGAGTGAATATATTTTCACTGGTTTTCTGTTTTTCAAATGGGCTTCCTGTTAAGGTTCTCAAGTTGTATACATTATCACCAGACTGAGGGTCCCAGTCTAGCAATCACAGTCAATTCTCTTTGGAGCCTTCAAATTTTCCTAAAACCATGAGTCATCTGTTATTTATTGAATCACTGCAATGACAGAGGCCACACATCAGGGGAACCATGGCATATCTCCCCCCAAAAACGAAAAATAGAGATCTTATAGGATTTGAAGGGAGAGTTTCTAGTTGACATTGTAATGAAACAGTGATTTGATAGGCTCAAGCAAAGGAGGGCAGTGAGTAAAGGGGTTACGATTAGATCTGGACTGAAAATTGGCCCTCAATCCTGTTTCATTAGAAACTTTAAAGTTTTGGTTGATGAAGAGTGTTATGGCCAGAAAGCAGGGAATTTCATGGGTTGTAAATCAAAACTGGTTGACTGTGCCAAACTGACTTAGAATCTTCAGGCAGGGGTTAGTTCATTCTTACCGATATAATTTCAAATGACAAAGTTTCTGACAGTCTAGGATTTTAGAGAACCAGGCTCCTCAGTGAGTTAGAAGGCAGTCATCTTTCTCAGAGAAAGAGATTGTTATGTTACTTTATAGTTAAAGTGTGTTCTTCGGGGAAATATTGTTCCCTACCAACTTTGCAGCTGGTTTTGCTGATGTCTTTTCTAATTTGGGTAATTTTTTATTTTTCTGAGGAAGTAAATTAATGTCCTCCCAGAATCATTTGCAGAACTAAAGAGAAAAGAATTTCTGAAGGAAGATATAATAATATTCTCTAACATATTTGGTATTTGGCTGAAGCCAAAAGTCTGAAAAACTCATACCTACAGCAAAAATGTAAACCATATTATTAAAGAAGTTTAAAGAAATATATATACATATATATATGTTTATATATAAAACTTATATACCCAAAACTGACACTAAAGAGAAATACTTAAATTTAACATTAATTTGTCACTATATTATAGTGATGGGCAATGACAACTGAGTATACGAGAAGCAGAATTCAGGAAGCATTGGAATGATATTAAACAAATAGTCTCATCATAAATTTTTTCACTTACGCCAGACAAATATTATGACAAATATCAAAATCACATTGCTATGGTATCTACTTATTGCTTCTAATTTATTGAACATATGTCTAAAAACTATCGTAAATTATGTTTAGGTTAGTGCCCAAACAAGATGGGAATGAGAAACCAATTTACTTACACTGAGACTTCAAAAATAAAAATTTGACAGTTTCAAGTGTAATGATATGGAGTATTATGTACATTTCTGGTTAGAATGTAAAATGATGATATCACTTTGAAAATTTGTTTTAGATTATTATTTAAATTTGAATAGTCACATGTCTTGTGGCTTAAGAATTCTACTCTTAAGAGTATGTTTAAAAGAAATTTGGGGGCGCCTGGGTGGCTCAGTCGTTAAGTGTCTGCTTTGGCTCAGGTCCTGGTCCCAGGGATCCAGCCCTGCATCAGGGTCCCTGCTCTGTGGGAAGCCTGCTTCACCCTTCCCACTCCCCCTGCTTGTGTTTCCTCTCTCATTGTGTCTCTCTCTGTCAAATAAATAAATAAAATCTTTAAAAAAATAAATAAAATAAATTTGTGCTCCTAAAACAGAAAATATGTGAAAGAATATTTATAGCAGTCATATTCATAGTGTTTAAAAAAAGAATACAAGTACAAATAATAGATGAGTGGACAAAAATATCACTTAAGAAATATTTAACATTCAATAGTTGGATATATGGGAAAATTAGGTTATCCTGAAAATAATTAAATATGTATATTTCAGATTACATACTAAAAGAAAGCTGATCAATAAAGAACTAATTAAATATGTAAATACAAAGATTTTACTTAAAATGTGAAGATAAGACATAATCATGTCTCTGAGCACTGAAATCTCAGGTAAGATTACAGGTGTTTGATTAATAGTTTTCTTTTTCTTGCTGTTTGAGTCATTTATCTTTCACAGGGTAACCTCTGTTTTCAGATCTGTTTGGTGTTATAGTTTCATTAGAAAGGAGTTGTTCTCAATTTGTTCTTTCCTGCCCAGGAATGACCCTTCCTGATATAGATTGGAAACCTAATTCCTGTACAGGAATGGATGAGTCAAAGGTCAAACATGGTAAGCATGCCAATAGTTCTTGTGTTAAAGTTACAATTCACATCAAGGAGAGAAAGCAAAGGTCAGGGCAGTATGTGGACTCGGGAATTTTAATGGAAAAACTATATTTAGCCACTCGAATTGGTAGCACTATATGGAGTAGGTCAAATTTTTTTCGGGTAAAACAAAAGTAGAAATGATATATGTGGTATCCAGCATCTGAAGTCAATCTTAACACACTTGTCTTGATGTATTTGTAAAAAATCTAGAAAGATGTTCTCATATGGATAAATATATTTTGTTAACATAAAACTAAATTTGCACCCATTTTGGGGGTTGTGTTTTTACTTTTTTGATAGTGTCTTCGAAGCACAAGGATTATATTAACTTTGGTGTTGTTAAAGCTATCATTTTTTTTCTTTTCATGATTATGATTTTGTTATTGTATTAAAGAAGATTCTGCCTAACCTAAAATAACAAAAATATACTTTTTAAGAGTTCTTTACACTTAGTTCTTATATTTAGGCTGATGATCCACTTGAATTAATTTGTATCACTTCATAAGAAAGGAATTTAACTTATTTATTTTGCATATGGATATTTAGCTGTCTCAGCATCATTAATTTTGATTTATTTGTTTACTTTTATTATGATAAGAACACTTAAAACAGGGGAGCGGAACTACATCAAACTAAAAAAACCTCTGCATAGCAAAGAAAAGGATCAACAGAATGAAAAGGAAACTTAGAAAATGGGAGGAAATATTAGCAAACTCTGTATTTGATAAGGAATTAATATAATGAACTCATATAGCAATAGTAAAATTAAATTAAATGTAAATAAATAAATAAAATATTATTTTTAAAATGGGGGAAGGACTAAAATAGGTCTTCTCCAGGGAAGACATACACTTGGCCACAAGACCATTTACTGAAAAAAAATTTGTTATTTTGACACCCCTGTTGAGAAATAATTGGCTATTGATAATTTTAAGTCCTACATGGGATGCTTTTTAGTTTATTCAGGTAGTCTTTCTTTCTTTCAACAGTGTTTTATAGTTTTCCACCTACATAACTTGAAATTCTTTTCGTAAACTTTTTTCCAATATTTTGTTCACATAGTATATGGAATATAATTAATACAATAGTGTATATAATACAATCAATTTTCATATTGATCTTATACACTGATATTTGTCTGAACTTGTTTATTAGCTCAAATACATTTGTTAATTTTTTGGATTTTATATATAGAAAACCAGGTCATATGTAAATAGAGATTGCTTTACTTCTTCCTATTCCTTTCATTTCTTTTTCACATTAGCTGTCCCAGCTAGAACCTCCTGTAAAATGTTCAGTTGTGGTGAGAGTAGGCATCCTTGTCTTGTTCTTGATTTTAGGGGAAAGTTTTCATTCCTTTATCATTTAGAGTTTTGGGAGACATCCTTTATCAGATTCAGGAAGTTTTCTTCTATTCTTAGTTTGTTGAATGTTTTTCATCAGGAACGTTTGTTGGATCTTGTCCAATGTTTTTTTTATATCTATACAGCTGACATGTGGGTTGTGTATTTTATTTTATTCATATTATTTATCAGATTGATTGTTTTGCATGTGTTGAATCAATTTTACATTCCTGGGATATGTATATGCCATGACACTTGGTCATGCCATATAATCTTTTATGGTAATTTATTTATTTCAACTACTGTCTTGTTGAGGAATTTTGCATGGATATTAATAAAGGACATTAATCTGTAGTTGATTCTCTTGTAATGTCTTTGGACCTTATAGATGTATTCTTTTCTATTTTTTTTATATACAATTGTAAAATATTTGCTTTTAACTCTATTTAAAACAATTGGTAAGAATTAGTCAGTGAAGCTATCTGGCCTTGTCTATTCTTCATCAAAGGTTTTGTGACTGGGGTGCCTGGGTGGCTCAGTGGGTTAAGGTCTCTGCCTTCGGCTCAGGTCGTGATCCCAGGGTCCTGGGATTGAGTCCCATGTCGGGCTCTCTGATCAGCAGGGAGCCTGCGTCTCCCTCTCCCTCTGCCTGCCTCTCTGCCTACTTGTAATCTTTGTCTGTCAAATAAATAAATCTTTTAAAAAAAGGTTTTGTGACTAATAGTTGATTATCTCTTATTGTTATAAGTCTATTCAAATTTAATTGAATTTAATCTTAAATCTTTAATTTTAAGTCAGTTTTAATAGTTTGTTTGTAGTAATTTGTTCATTTCATTAGGTCATCTAGTGTATTGGGAGTCATATGCTTAAAATATTACTAATTAGGGATGCCTGAGTGGCTCAGTTGGTTAAGCGGCTACCGTTGACTCAGGTCTTACAGAGATCAAGCCGGGAAGGCTCCTTCCTCAACAGGGAGCCTGCTTTTCCTTCTCCCTCTGTTTGCTGCTCAATCTGCTTGTGCTCTCTCTCTCTCTCTCTCTCAATCTCTGTCAAATAAATAAAATATTGAAAAAATATTACTCATTACACCACAGGGATCAGAAAATATAAAGAAATAAAAGGCATCCAAATTGTTAAGGAAAAAGTAACACTCTCATTATTTGCAAATGACATTATACTATACATAGAAAAGACTCCACCAAAAAATTACTAGAAATGATAAATGAATTCAGTAAAGTTGCAGGGAAATTAAAAATCAATGAACAGAAATCTGTTGTATTTTTGTACACTAATAATGAAGTGGCACAAAGTGAAATTAGGAAAACAATTCCAATTTATTATTGCACCAAATAATAAAATATGTAGGAATAAACTTAATCAAAGTGGTGAAAGACCTGTACTCTGAAAACTATAACACATTGACAAAAGAGATTCAAGATGAAACAAAGAAATGAAAAGACATTCCATGCTCATATTTGGTAGAACAAATATTGTTAAAATGTCTATACTACCTAAGGGAACCTACAGATTTAATGTAATCACTATCAAAATACCAATTGCATTTTTCACAGAACAATCCTAAAATTTGTGCAGAACCATAAAGACTTCAAATAGTCAATGCAATATTGAAAAAGAAAAACATAACAGGAGGTGTCACAATTCCAGATCTCAAGTTACATTACAAAGTAAGAGTGATTAAACTAGTATGTTACTGGCATAAAAACTGACACATAGATCAATAAAAAAAGAACAGAAAACTCAGAAATAAACCCATGATTGTATGGTCAGTAAATCTTTGACAAAGGAGGAATGACTATACAATGGGGGAAAAACAGTCTCTTCAACAAATAGGAAAACTGGACAACTATATGAGAAAGAATGAAATTGCACTACTTTCTTTTACCATACACAAAATAAATTCAAAATGGATTAAAGACCTAAATATAAGACAGGAAACCATAAAAGTCCTAGAAGTGAGCACAGACAGTAATTTCTCTGACACCGGACATAGCAACATTTTTTTTTTTTTTCTAGTTGGTCTCCTAAGGTAACTGAAATAAAAGCAAAAATAAACTGTTAGGACTACATCAAATAAAAAATTCCTGCTCAGCAAAGGAAAGAATCAACAAAACTAAAGGCAACCTACAGAATGGGAGAAGATATTTGCAAAGGACATATCTGATACAGGGTTAGTATCCAAAATGTATAAAGAACTGATACAACTTAGCACCTAAAACCCAAATAATCGAATTAAAAAAAGGTCAGAAGACATGAATAGCCATTTCTAAAAAGAAGACATACAGATGGCAACAGACACAGGAAAAGATGCTCAGCATCACTCACCATCAGGGAAATACAAATCAAAACCCCAATGAGATATCATGTCACACCTGTCCCAGGGTCTAAAATCAACAACACAAGTAATTAACAAGTGTTGGCAAGGATACAGAAAAAAAAGAACCCTCTTGCCCTGCTGGTGGAAATGCAAACTTGTTGGGCCACTGTGGAAAACAGTATGGAGACTTCTCAAAAAATTTAAAAATGTAACTACCCTATAATCTGCTAAGCAGTTAATTAGGCATGAGGGAGGAGGGTTAAAGCAGATGTTGGCCATAACCTCAGAGCCATACCCTCAGAGCCATACCAGAGGGTTAACAGCCACACCTTTAGAGCGGTGTGTTTTAGAGCCACACCTCTGAGGGCTAACAGAATAAGAAGGCCCAGCAACAGAGGTTACTGAAAAGTCACAGTGGGAACTTCCAAGAGCTGAGCCTGTGCAGAAAAGGTGCAACTTGCCCTTAGGGTCACAGCAAAAGGTCATTAGAAATTCATAAATATACAATACATAAATAAATACAATTATAACAGAATGCATCATGGGTAGGGACATGCACAGAAACCAAAATGTTGTATAACAACCAGCTCTCAATCAAAAATGTCATCCAGGGTTCCTGGGTGGCTCATTTGGTTAAGCAACTGCATTAGGCTCAGGTCATGCTCCCGGAATACTGGGATCAAGTCCCACATTGTGCTCCCAGGTCCACAGGGAGTCTGTTTCTCCCTCTGATCTTCTATCCTCTCAGTCCCTCTCTCTCTCTCAAATAAATAAATAAAATATCTTTAAAAATGTCAACCAAAGC
Organism: Taxidea taxus jeffersonii; assembly: GCA_003697995.1. Taxonomy (NCBI): domain Eukaryota; kingdom Metazoa; phylum Chordata; class Mammalia; order Carnivora; family Mustelidae; genus Taxidea; species Taxidea taxus. Next base: position 7,523 of record RCUC01069882.1, on the reverse strand, counting down.
CAAATTTACATTTTCACAAAACAGGCTTAAAAGGATACACCTAGAGCTTTTCAGGGCCATTGCCACAATTGCTCCAGCAGTGACCCACTTGTACTCTTGAAAGTATACTATACTTATCTACTCAATACACTACCTCCCCATTCTGGTCTTGGTTCTCCAATTCTTTGGTACATGTGGGACAACAATAAGAACCAAGTGACCTGGTAGCAGACTCAGTAATCACACTATTGGGTATTTACCCACTTCTAGTGGAAGTAGTATCAGGTCTCATTTAACAAGCAGACCAGAGCACACCTACATAAAACTCACCACTCTCTGGCCAAGGACTAAACACTGCCTTCAGGCAAGGAAAGCCTCTGGAGACAACTGGCCTGGAGGACAGAGCAGCCAAAACATAGCAGTAGAGTGCATGCAGCACATACCAGAGACACTCTTGGAAGTTTCAGGCCCTGGACACTATATGACATCTTCATAAAGTCATTCCTCTCAGAAAACAGGAAACATAACAGCCTTTTCTAACACAGAGAAGAAGACAGAGACTTAGACAAAATGCTAGAACAGAAGAATTCATCCCAGATAAAACAAGATAAGGTCATAGCTAGTGATCTAAGTGAAACATATATAAGTAATATGCCCGATGGAGAGTTTAAAGCAACAATCAAAGATACTTGGTGGGCTTGAGAAAAGAAAGGAAAACTTCAGGGAGAAGTCTATACTATCCTAAGTAATTTATAGATTAAATGCAATCTTTATCAAAATACCAACTGCATTTTTCACAGAACTAGAACAAACAATCCTAAAATTTGTATGGAACCACAGAAGGCCCCAAATAGCCAGAGCAACCATGAAAAAGAAAAACACAGCTGGAAGTATCAAAGTCCTAATTTCACATAATACTACAAAGATACAGTAATCAAAACACTATGGTACTTGCACTAAAAAAGACAAAAGATCAATGGAACAGAGGAGAAAGCCCAGAAATGCACCCACAATTATGTCAATTGTTCTTTGACAGAGGAAGCAAGAATATGTACCAGGAAAAAGGCAGCCTCCTCAATAAATGGTGTTGGAAAAACTAGACAGCTACATACAAAAGAATAAAACTGAATCACTTTCTTTTACTGTGCAGAAAATAAATTCAAAATGGATTAAAGAGCTAAATGTGAGACCTGAAATCATAAAAATCCTAGAAGACAGCACATATAGTAATTTCCTGACATTAGCTGTAACATTTTTCTAGATATGTCTTTTGAGGCAAGGGAATCAAAAGCAAAAATAAACTATTGGGACTTCATCAAAATAAAAAGCTTCTCCAAAGGGGGGGTGGATTAACAAAACTAAAAGGCAACCTACAGAATGGGAGAAGATATTTGCAAAAGACATATCTGACAAAGGGTTAATATCCAAAATATATAAAGAACTTATGCATCTCAACACCAAAAAAATGAATAGTTCAATTATTAAATGGGCAAACAGGCATTTCTACAAAGAAGACATACAGATGGCCAAAAGACACATGAAAAGATGCTCAATATCATACATCATGAGGGAAATACAAATCAAAACTCCAATGAGATAACACCTCACAACTGTCCCAGTGGCTAAAATAAAAAACACAAGAAACAACAAGCATTGATGATATGAAGAAAAAAGGAAATCTCTCGACCTTTAACCTTTCATGTGCAACACTTGAGTTATTAATCTTACCATTTGTCTTCTCAAACTCACACTTTCTAACATGGAGTGCCTGCCCTGCTCTCTATTTGAGTCCCACAGTTCAATGATACTGACACAAAGATAGCAAGGAATGGCAGAACACTCTACTTTACAATAATGGTATTATTCTCTAGACAAACAAAGCACATCTTCAATAGAAATATTTTTTTCTCTTCCATTTACCACAGAATAACATTCCTCTGATTCATTCCTTGCAATTTTCTTGAATATGAGACTTAGAACACTAAAACTAAATTTTACTAATGAAATATTACATGCAAAATTCACAAATGTTAAGCAACTTTGAACAAGAAAATATTGACAGAAAACAGTAATTTTGAGTCTCGTGCAATGCCATTTAAAAACAATATCTCTTTTCTTTATCACTGGAAATCTTTATACCTGAATATTTATTATATTCCACTGAAACACATGGCAGAAGCAGTATTTGAACCTGTGCAATTTGACTCTAGACTGCCTTGTTTCACATTGTACTCTTTCCACTGAATTGCATTTCCTGATTTTCTCTGAACAAGACTGAAACAATTTCCAAAAATAGTGTAGACAACTAAGAGCCAGAAAGAATAAAATAATAAAAGTTGAAATGTTTAAAAAATATTAAAATTTTGATTGTATTAAGTGCTAAGATTAATATAAATCAGTAAAATATGTGCTTAGTTCCTTTTTTATTTTGTCCTGATAAAATCTTAATGCATTTCCTAGTATTGTAAAATTCATAAAATGACTATTAGATTTGTATGCATGCAACTAAAGATGATTCTCTTTCTTCACAAAACAAACTTCAAATTAATTTTTATAATCCTAAAAATGAAATTTTTATTACCAGTTATATTTTAGGTACAAAGGAAAAGCAGGGAGAGTTTGTTATAAAATAAAAATATTCTTAGTCCTTTTAGATTAATGTGGAATTCTAACGAACAATTAACTATATGTAGTTGTGGAACAAAAAATGTAGCAAATACCAAATGACAAATTAGTATGTAATTTATTGCCATGTCAGAACAAATATAAGTGCCCAATATTCCTAGTAGAGACACTCAATATTAATCAATTAATGAGAGACATTTAAGTAGGAAGAATATATATGTGAACCAGAACAGTTATTAAAAACTGCAAAGAATGTTGTGTGTGAACAGAATATTAAAAGAAAAAATATTTGCATTAGAGGACCGAAAGTCACATTCAGAATATAGAAAAACAGGAATATAAGAAGAGGTGACCCTAGACTGAAGTGTAGTAGTAAAAAGACAAGTCAGGCTCAGTTGGAGGAATCCTTTTGTAAGGATCAGACCTTTGAAATTCTGACGAAAGAGTTAATATAACAAACAACAAGAACCTACTGCCAATGCATGTCATGTAGTTTTTTTTACAACTTTATATTTGTAATAGGTTCAAACCACAGGCCTGACACTTAGTAGATAAATAATTTGGGACAATGGTTTGGTGAACAAACAGCAGTTAGTATTAATATATGTTTCATTCAAAGATCCATGAAACTTTTGTTTTTAAAAAGGCATTTAAAAAATTCTTAGGATCTTTTATTCTGTAGAACTCTCTCTCCCCATCTCTGTCTTTATCTTCCTCTGCCTCTGACCAGGCTCATCACAAGAAGATGCTTGGCAATAACTATAAAACCCTATTGCTGGAAGAGCTTTATGGGGTTTATTTGGTAAGGATTACATTGTTGCTGTTGTGTTAGATATATTAAAAAATCTATAACTCAGAACAAATAAAAACAATCAAAACAAGCAAGAGAAGAATTCTTAAATATATTATAATCTAGCCACTCAAATAAAACATCATCAGCATGTCTTCCTATTCTTCTATTTTCCTGGCATTTTTCTATCCCTGCACAAACATACAGAGGGACATTAATAACTAACAATTAATAGGGCAGTTAGTGAGAGAGTGAAAGTGCACCAAGTATCCATGTATTGTGTGCATGTGTTTACATTTTTATATGTGTATAAAAGTGAGTGAACAATATAGTATAAAAGGCACAGGAGCCCAGAAACAGAGCTAACATTAAATATATAATCTTATTTAAATTTAGACAGCTAGCTGGGACAACTTTAGTTTTTTACAGGATGTTGATTTGGTGGAAATTATTGGAATTTAATCAGTTCTTGAATTGAAGATCAATCTGCACTTCACATTTACGATTCTGGTTGTATGTGTGACAGTATATATTTGTATCACTTTGTTGGCACTTACATTATTTTTTTCTACAAAGAATGCAATTAAACTACTTATAAATTTGATTTTATGTGCATTTTGATGCCATATATTTACTATAAAATAATTTACAATTTTACAATTACAACAAACTTTCAACTATTGGGCCTCTTATAAAGTACTCATTAATACTTTAAGGTATTCTATTGATTATTTCAAGTAACCTGCAGAAAAATGGCAAAGGTTTCAAAAGGTATTTTCTAATACTAGGTGAGAAATAAAATGCTAAGGGAGACTTTTGGTTGTCTTAGCTAGTGTACAAAGTAAGGGTAAGGATAATATTAGTGTAAACCTCCGAATCCAAAGTTCATTTGATTATATCACCTACATTATTATAAAGAAAGTTAACAAAAATGAAATTGTGCACATTTTACATAAGATTAATATTTTATGTAATAGGTGTCATTAATCAAAAAGATAAGTTTCATTGTATTGTTAGAACATATATCCTTCAGAAAGGTACTGGAGGAGACATCTGAAAAAAAGAAAAAATATAATCTTACTTTTAAAAATTGCACAACTTATATTGGTAAATGACTTAATGCCAAAGCAATAAATACAATAGGAATTCTGCTTATGATGATAATGGGATGGGCAATTGGGCAGTTGTTAAAAAGAACTGAAGAGAGAATTATGGAGGTGAGTGTCAGAAGGAAACATTTTGACTTAAGCAAGAAAAAGCAAAAGTAAGAAATATACAAAAGAGATTAAAGGACACAACATGAAGAACTAATATGTGAGGTATTGCTGAAATAGTGCCAAGAAATTCCCCAAACTGACTATTCAGGTGACACAGTAAAGAATTCTCGCCAAAAAATAAACACACAGGGGTGCCTGGGTGGCTCAGTGGGTTAAAGCCTCTGCCTTTGGCTCAGGTCATGATCCTAGGGTCCTGGGATCAAGCCCCGCAAAGGGCTCTCTGCTCAGCAGGGAGCCTGCTTCCTCCTCTCTCTGCCTGCTTCTCTTCCTGCTTCTCTGCCTGCTTGTGATCTCCTTCTGTCAAATAAATACATAAAAAACCATAAAAATAAATGAATAAATAAATAAATTCAAGTGAGGTAATACGAGTTGCCGTCATAACATTTGCAGCCATGCCCTGGGAGCCAGATCCTGGGCTGGAGATTTAAAAAATAAAATTAAATTAAAAAAATAAATAAACACACACACACATACACACACACAGACACACACACACACACACACACACACACACACACACACACACAAATAGATTGGTTAAAACAGAAAACAAAGATAAAACTTCAAAGAGAGAGAGAAGAACCTGAGAGAAAACTTCATGATGAAACCCTGGATTCTAGAAGATAAGAAAATAAAGCCTGCAAACCAATGAAAGGGAAAAACTCGTAACCCAGAACTATTAACGAAAAGAAAACATCATTTTGGAATGAATAAGTTAAGGTATTTTGAGACAAAAACCATTTAATATACCACAATCAATTCTGCACTGAAAGAATACAAACTGGTATCTTCAAACAAAAAGAACATGATCTGAGACTTAAGTTCAGGGTTGAATTACAAAAGGTAGAAAAATTTATGAAATAAAATATAATTCAGTAAAAGAAATATAGAGGCTAATTTTACTCCTGAATATAGACACAAGAATCCTAAAAAAAGAATTGGAAGATAATTCATATACAGAATAGCAGAGTATATATAAAATAATATTTATTTACCATTATGAATTTATTTTAATAATAAAAGGTTGATTTACTATAAGAAAATTAATGAGAATAATTTGAACATTGGCATAATGAAAGAGAAAATCATATAAACATTTCAATAAATAAAGGTGACTTTATCTTTCTATATACATTCTTGATAAAGAGCTCTTATCTAGGAACAGAGTTAGCCTAACAAACTAACTGAGCATGATTTCTTAAGTATGGTGATATAATGAATAATGTTACAAATGATATACTTTCAACATTAGAATAGATACAAGTATTTCTACTGTCATCTGTTAGAGTATAATTCTACTAAAAGTCTTAATTCATGATATAAGTTAATGAAATAAAATCTGTAAGAATTATAAAGGAAAAAATATAACTCTGTTCATAGATGGTAAGTTTGTGTTCACAGAAAATAAAGGAGTATAGTCTATAAGCTATTCTCTGGCACTAACAAATAACATTAAAGAAAAATTATTCTCAATCCCTTAAGAGTAAGCTTAACAAATGGAGGCCAATAGTTTTATAAGTAAAAATATGAAATATTACTATTTAAAATTTCAAGAAACCTCAATCAATGAAGTTATACATGATGTTCATAGATTAAACAAATCAGTATTTTAATGATGTTAATTCTCCACAAACTATCCACATTTTTTCTAGATATCTATTCACCTCAGAAATGATAACCATATTATTTTGTCCACATCATCAGTTTTTTCCCTGTTATAACTTGACATGCTGGTCTTTAAACATGCAAAGTTCTAAGTTTATCTAAAATCAATCTTAGAGGAAAAAAAACAACATGAAGAACATTGCTAGATCAGATATGAAGTATTTTTATCAAACCTCCTTTAATTAAGAGATCTTAGTATTTGTGCAAGACTAGATAAATAGGCCAAACAAAGAAAATTGGGATCCAAACTCCAAAACCCACCAATACTGGTATAAGACGAAGTATTAAGACATCCTTGTACAGGTCAATGAAGAAAAAGGTGTTCTATTCAAAATGCTTGTAAAGTCAATTTGATAGTCATACCAGGAAAGAAATGTGGCCATATATCACAAGATACACAAAAATCATTTCAGAATTAGCAGATCTCAATGTGAAAAGTGAACTGTCTCTCTCTCTATATATATGTGTATATACGTATATATGTATATATACACACATATACATACACACATATATGTATTATAAGTATGTATATGTGTGTATATATATATATCTTCATACAATATATCTCCAATAAAATTTCTAGAAAATATATATATAACTTCATAACCTTGAGTATGAGAAGACTTATTCACCAGGGCATAAAACATAAACAGTAAAAGAAAAAATAATAAATTATATTACATTAAAATTAAGATACCATTAAGAGAATGAAAACCAAGTCATAATGTTGGAGATTATGCTTGCCAAATATAAAACTGACAAAAAGCTTATTACCAAAATATAAATAACCTCTACAAGTCAATAAGGAAATGATGAAAAACAAAGAAGTAGAAATGTGAGCAAGAAAAGTGAACAGGCTCTTCAAAACACATATATCAAAATTATTGATAACAGGGTACTCAATTTTATCATTAATCAACTAAATGCAAATTAAAAGTACAATGCAACACTGCTATACACTCATTAGAATGACTAAAATTAAAAAGATTGATGTATGTGTTGACAAGGGTATGAAGCAAAGCCACAGGAACCATATACCTTTTAGGGGGAGTGTCAGTTGGAATAATCATTTTGAGAAATGGTCTTATATTATCTATTAATAGTGAAGATATCCATATAGTCTATTGAAGCAATGCTACTTATACATGAATATCCTACAGATATGCATATGTGGACATGTGCAC